>JAXCGZ010011533.1:0-2500 GCA_037179515.1 Halocaridina rubra
TTTTTTTCAAATAGCTGCAAGGCCAAAAATATTTCTAATTCTCTCTCTCTCTCTCTCTCTCTCTCTCTCTCTCTCTCTCTCTCTCTCCTCTCTCTCTCTCTCTCTCTCTCTCTCTCTCTCTCTCTCTCTCTCTCTCTCTCCTCTCTCTCTCTCTCTCTCTCTCCTCGCGCTAAATAAAGTATGAAGTGATATACTGATGTTTTGAAGTCTAAACATATTATTACTAATATTGCTATTAATATTACTATTGATAGTATTATAAGCATTAATATCAACATTATGATTAAGATTCTAAGTAATATTAGTGTTAATAATTAATATTGATATCGATATCAATATTAATTGTTAACACCAATATTACTGAGACACACACACACACACACACACACACACACACACACACACACACACACACACACACACACACACACACACACACACACACACACACACACACACACACACACACACACTGGGGAAACTTTTGCAAATCAACAGTTTAACGAATATGTTATTAGATATATAATTAACGGTGGAACAGTATTTTCATGACTTCATGTCTAGGTATGGTAAAAAATAGTAGAACTGCAGTTTCTATGTGAAGATAATAATAATAATAATAATAATAATAATAATAATAATAATAATAATAATAATAATAATAATAATGATAATAATAATAATAATAATAATAATAATAATAATAATAATAATAATAATAATAATAATAATACCTCGAAGAATCAGAGGCAGAGTTAGATATAATATTTTAATCATTTCGTAGGATTAAGTGACTTTGCCGCTGAAGTTCTTAAATCACTAACAATAATGGATTATTGGAAAAAGGTGTGAAAAAACAAACAAATATACTCTATGTAAGAATAGAAAAAAACAAGTATAGAAAAGAGATAAACACAGAATAAGTAAGACAGAGAGAATAAAAAAAAAATCATTTGGTACGTGTTGTTGTCTTTATACATTTTCTTTTCATGTGTGATATTAAATACGATGGCATCGTGCGCCTGGCAGCGTTACATTTGGAAGCGCTGCTGTGAGAGAACTCTGGAATGGAGGCGCTGGAAGGAGGAGGACGGGCAGTCGGGGGAGGGAGAGTAGATGGAGGTTGAGAAAAAGAAGAAGAGGGGGAGGAGGAGGAGGAGGAAGAAGAAGAAGAAGAAGAGGGGGAGGAGGAGGAGGAGGAAGAAGAAGAAGAAGAAGAAGAAGAAGAGGAGGAGGAGGAGGAGGAGAAATAAAAGGAAGTGAAGACGACGACGACGAAGAAAAAAGAAGAAGAAGAAGAAGAAGAAGAAGAAGAAGAAGAAGAAGAAGAAGAAGAAGAAGAGGAGGAGGAGGAGGAGAAATAAAAGGAAGTGGAGAAGAAGAAGAAGAAGAAGAAGAAGAAGAAGAAGAAGAGGAGGAGGAGGAGGAGGAGGAGGAGGAGGAGGAGGAGGAGGAGGAGAAATAAAAAGGAAGTGGAGAAGAAGAAGAAGAAGAAGAAGAAGAAGAAGAAGAAGAAGAAGAAGAAGAAGAAGAGGAGGAGGAAAAGAATACTACTACTACTACTACTACTACTACTACTACTACTACTACTACTACTACTACTACTAATAATAATAATAATAATAATAATAATAATAATAATAATAATAATAATAATAATAATAATAACAATAATAATAATAATAATAATAATAATATGAAGAAGAAGAAGAAGAAGAAGAAGAGAAGAAGAAGAAGAAGAAGAAGAAGAAGAAGAAGAAGAAGAAGAAGAAGAAAAAGAAGAAGAAGAAGAAGAAAAGTCAAGATAAATCCTAAGTTATCCAGAGCTTCCAGTAGTGGATTTAAACTTTTCCCTCCTTCTCTTCCTCCTCCACTTCCTCCTAGTACTCCTCCTCCTCCTCCTCCTCCGAACCGAAGGAGTTGCAATTAACAAGGATTAAGTCTTAAAGAAAATCTCTCAGTAAAGAAGTAAGAGAAGAGAGAGAGAGAGAGAGAGAGAGAGAGAGAGAGAGAGAGAGAGAGAGAGAGAGAGAGAGAGAGAGAGAGAGGAGAGAGAGAGAGAGAGAGAAAAAACATTATTTTTAAAACTTATTTAATTAATTGCTTGTAAAGAATCCAAAATTTGATTTTGAAGTTTATTATTAGAAAAACAAATTTGATTCTGAAATTATATTATATCTCAAGGCGGAAACTTGACCTAATAAATATATATAAATGTTCCGGTTTTACGTCAAGGACTCCCTTTTCAACCAAGGGCTAGGACGGTTGCCTTCTTTGCGAAGGACTTGTTTTGGCAGATGTAATTGTTACCCCGAGTGCATGCCCTTGCTAACTTCAGACCGTGACGGGGCGCGAACCCTCGACCTGACGCCTCATGATAAATATAAATAAATAAATAAATGGCCAAAAGAATGAGTGAATTAGCAATAAGATATATTAATATAGGAATAATTAAGTAAAAGGCATAGATATATACATTTTTAGTAAATGAATTAATAAG
>JAXCGZ010011533.1:12500-17500 GCA_037179515.1 Halocaridina rubra
TCACCGTGGCTCAAATGGTAGCGTCCGCGACTCTGAGGCGTCAGGTCGAGGGCTCGCGCCCCGTCATGGTCTGAGCTTAGTAAGGGCATGCACTCAGGGTAATGATTACATCTGCCAAAACAAGTCCTCCTCAAGAAGGCAACCGTCCTAGCCCTTGGTTGAAAAGGGAATCCGTGTCGTAAAACCGGAACAACGAACATACATACATATATATATATATATATATATATATATATATATATATATATATATATATATATATATATATATATATATGATCGATCTGGTTATCCATTCCTTTCGAAAGGTTTTGGTTCTGACAAGTGCGACCGTCACCCCCAGTGAATACCCTTTCTAACCCCAAACCGACGAACTGACGAATCAGAGTCGCGCTTGTTACCAACCGGACCACGGCACCCACTTTATATATATATATATATATATATATATATATATATATATATATATATATATATATATATATATATATATATATATATATATATATTTTTTTTTTTTTTTTTTTTTTTTTTTTTTTTCATAAATGCTGTAATGGTCAACATGCGTGGCGAGAATATTTGTGAAAGTAATAATTAAAGAGATAACTATCTCCAAAGATTTTCTCTAGCGGATGTTAGTAAGGCATGGCTATATCTATTGAATAATATAATAATGTTTTAGATACGTTGGAGGATTTATACCAGACTTTTCGTTGTGTTTGCAAAAGCTGCCTTTAAGTCTTATATTTGGGACATGTTGTCGCTAAAGCCTTCTCTTGACACCCCTTACAAAGGATCAGAGAGAGAGAGAGAGAGAGAGAGAGAGAGAGAGAGAGAGAGAGAGAGAGAAGATTAAAGAGTTTAAGATTCAAGGCATATCAAAATAGAGCTGAAAAAACGTGAGAATCTGGAAGCGCAGATGAAGAACGGCATGAGATTTCATTTGTTAATTAACGTAAACAGGAAAATGTCCACAAGAGTTTCAATATAGTATAGGTTAAATCAGTTGAAATGTCGATTCTATGGTGATGCCATCTGTGGCCAAGCCGTGGCAACTGGGGAATTGGGAGCTGGCTCCGCCTGGAAGCCACAGGAGGGGAAGTTGAACTTGAAACTGGAAGGCCCAGATGAGTTAGTATGCAACTGGCCAGTGGAGGGTGGGGATGTGTCGCCGGAAGTTTGGAGCAAAATCAGTCTTGCTTTCTGTCATTTTATCTGTACTGTAAATCAACTGTTGGATCAAGTGAGAATCAGCATCCCTCAGGATATCAAATAACCCCATTGAAATGTTAAAGTTAGGTTAGTTCAGGTTAAGTTAGGCGATCCTAAACTTAATACTGTATGAGTTAACCGAACAATATACTAGTTATTCTAATGTACTGGGATTCCTAGTCTTAACTTGATCTTAACTGTATATTATGAAAATAAAAAAAAAAGCAGACTACAGTGATGAGAAAAGAGATCAAGATAGAGGGGGAAAGTTTATACATAAATTTTTAAGTTTAATTGCTTATACATACAGACAAAATCCGTATTTCTAAGTGGCAAAAATATATTAACATAAGTGTTATAGAAAATAATACTAAAACAGTAATACAGTCCCTTGGTGTATTATTAGCATATACACTACAGTATTAACAGAAGTTGAATTTTTAAGAAGTATTTTGTTAATTGTCATCATGGCTTCTTGAACTGTTCCACACTGAACTTAAGTCACTCCTGGAGAATAGTTTTGTCCTGAACAATGATTCCAAGATCGCTGTTAATATGGATAGGTTTATTTGCTACTTCTTCTTATCTAAGCGAAGCCACACCCATTGGTATGTTGACGATAATTATTACTCTGTAGTTAAGTATTAGGATCTGTAGTCACCGTGGCTCAAGCGGTAGCGTTAGCGACTCTGAGGCGTCAGGTCAAGGGCTCGCGCCCCGTCAAGGTCTGAGGTTAGCAAGGGCATACACCCAGGGTAACGATTACATCTGCCAAAACAAGTCCTTCGCAAGAAGGCAACCGTCCTAGCCCTTGGTAGAAAAGGGAATCCGTGACGTAAAACCGGAACAAATGTTGAGTCTTAGGATCTAGAACCATTTTTCTTTGTGCTAATAATTTTACTTAAATTGCAATTGTATTTAGATTGTGCATCTATGACGCGGACCAAAGGGCTTTCTCGCACCTGCTAACTCAGTGAACTGTGGTGGACGGGTGTGAGGGGAGTTGCCATGTCATGAAGCGGTGGGGGTAAACCATCTGCGGCTGTCGGGTCTCATTGTGGAATATCCCACCCCGCCTATCTTGTGGGTGACTCAAAAAGGGTGGAAAGGGGGGAGACGTGGCAACCCTTTATCCCCAAGGAGCTGAGAGGAGTGGTTGGGGTGTATGTGGATCGTGGTGTATGTGCGTTTCTTGGCTTGGTCACCCCCCTTACAAGGGGGGAATGAGGCATGTGTATATGATATGCAATTGTATTTGACATAACTTGCTCAGAACCCTACCCCCAGAAATAAAGAATGCCAGTGTATGTATGTATGTATGTATGTGCATTTATGTGTATGAATGTGTGTGTGTGTGTGTGTGTGTGTGTGTGTGTGTGTGTGTGTGTGTGTGTACTCGTGTACGTGTGCGCCTTTTCTTAAAGTTAGATTCTTCGAAATCAATATTCAGTGACACAATTTATATTGTTCTTTGATAATATAATTATTGACAGCTTTCATGAGTTAACAAAAATAACACTAACTCAATTTCGTAAAATAAATGGGCCTTAGAGAGAATTAAGTATTTAAAGAGGTCAGAATTAGTTATTACACCCGGAGGTTAACCTCTGTCGGTATTTTTACAGGCATTTCTATGGTAAAATGGACCGCAATGAGAATTATAGAATTAATTGTGCTAAAATTAGAATTTATTGTTGCCTAGTCTTGATCTAGAATTAAAAGAAACTCTGTATTATGTGTTTGTTTTTCGGTGTTTTGACATTTATTGGAACAGCAAACACTGATTATTTTACCCTTGAGAATTAGTTAACCTGTTTCATTTGGACCGGCATTTTTCTGGAATGTCTAAAGAAATTAGACAATTAATTAATTAATTATTTTTTTTTCAAAGCCACCCTAAAGTAATTATTTCTCAGTGAGAATTTATTAATTAAGAATCGTTAGAATAGGAATTTATTCCATGCTTTTACGAGCTCTATTGCTAGAAAAAAAATTCTCTATTGTATGTCAATGGAAAAAGAAAAATTAATCCTCTATTGAAATTTGTCATTATTTAATGTATTCCAGATATATTAGATAACCCCATAAGCTGTTAGATTAGGTTAGGTTAATATAGGTTACCTTAGGCATTAACCTAATTTAACCTAACTTGACCTAGCCTGACCTAACCTCGCAATTTACAGGGTTATTTAATGTACCTGAAATCGTTATTTTTACTTGATCATCGATAGTTTAACCATTTGAGTTGTACAGAACGAACATGTATTAATACACTAGTAATATTTTGTATCATATATTAATGATGAAAACCTGTCAAATATGGCTGGCAAGGTCGAATACAAGGTTATCAGAGGACTAATGCAGGTACATGTAACATAGACTTTGGCCCGATTTCTCAAACAGTGTAAACCTTGGATACCATATTGTTAGTTAGCTAGACACACACAAATGGATTTCATAAACGCATCTGACGCGGTTCTGTGTATGGCTAGGATCCCGTACGGGATCCTAGCCATACACAGAACCGCGTCAGATGCGTTTATGAAATCCATATGTGTGTGTCTAGCTAACTAACAATATGGTATCCCAGGTTTACACTGTTTAAGAAATCGGACCTAGGATCCCGTACGGGATCCTAGCCATACACAGAACCGCGTCAGATGCGTTTATGAAATCCATTTGTGTGTGTCTAGCTAACTAACAATATGGTATCCTAGGTTTACACTGTTTAAGAAATCGGACCTAGGATCCCGTACGGGATCCTAGCCATACACAGAACTGCGTCAGATGCGTTTATGAAATCCATTTGTGTGTGTCTAGCTAACTAACAATATGGTATCCTAGGTTTACACTGTTTAAGAAATCGGGCCTAGGATCCCGTACGGGATCCTAGCCATACACAGAACTGCGCCAGATGCGTTTATGAAATACATTTGTGTGTGTCTAACTAACTAACAATATGGTATCCTAGGTTTACACTGTTTAAGAAATCGGGACTAGGATCCAGTAAGGGATCCTAGCCATACACAGAACCGCGTCAGATGCGTTTATGAAATCCATTTGTGTGTGTCTAGCTAACTAACAATATGGTATCCCAGGTTTACACTGTTTAAGAAATCGGACCTAGGATCCCGTACGGGATCCTAGCCATACACAGAACTGCGTCAGATGCGTTTATGAAATCCATTTGTGTGTGTCTAGCTAACTAACAATATAGTTTCCTAGGTTTACACTGTTTAAGAAATCGGGCCTAGGATCCCGTACGGGATCCTAGCCATACACAGAACCGCGTCAGATGCGTTTATGAAATCCATTTGTGTGTGTCTAGCTAACTAACAATATGGTATCCTAGGTTTACGCTGTTTAAGATATCGGGCCTTTATGTTTTGCATTGTTTAGTTATGCTTCTTCTTCTTCTTCTTCTTCCGTTATGTGAAGAACTCAGTGTTTGGTCCGATCGTTGGTCCTATCTTAACTCTTCAAACGAAAGTAACACATACATACATACATACATACATACATACATACATACATACATATTTATACATGTTCATATGTACATTGAAAGTATTGCGTCTGCTCGATATATCTGAAATATATAATGTTGGAAAAGTGAAGGTGGAATCAGTAAGATGTGGCACGAGTCTTTCTGCTGATTGCATCTATACTGATATACTGAGAAGCGAAAATAGAGAGAAGCAAATTATATATTGATATTTCTGTTGAGCATGGAAAAACAGCCTATTTATTGGAAATTAGAATGTGTGTGTGTGTGTGTGTGTGTGTGTG
>JAXCGZ010011533.1:22500-30000 GCA_037179515.1 Halocaridina rubra
GAAATTTCACTATGCAGACCTATTCAATCGAGTTCACCTAAATTTTGTAAAGCGCATCAAATTATGCATTGAAAATGATGGACATCATATTGAAAATATTATTTATTAACATTAGATTTAAATAAAATTGTTTTGTTTTAAAGGTATGTGTTAATCTCCTGTGTACCCAGACTTCGTCTGGGTACACAGGAGATTAACACATACTTTTAAAACAAAACAATTTTAATTAAATCTAATGTTAATAAATAATATTTTCAATATGATTTCCATCATTTTCAATGCATAATTTGATGCGCTTTACAAAATTCAGGTGAACTCGATTGAATAGGTCTGCATAGTGAAATTTCCTATGTACCCAGACTTTGTGGACAACCTTTAGATGACACTCACGTTTACGTTGGCACTCATGTTTACACAATGGATACCTGAGAGCCTCTCCACCTGTTCCTCTTTGACAGAAGAGCTGAAGGTGACTAAGAGGTGGTAAGAGGATTCTACGAAAGATCTCTTCAAATTATACCTTAAAGAGTCTGCTCATTTCATTGCTATAAAATGCATAGAGTTTTTAAAAATATATATATATATATGGTCCTCTGCAAGCTCTAGTCATTGCTGTTAAAATATAACTTTTGTAATTCATATTATAAGTGTTATAGTTATAACATTTTTATTATATTGTTAAACCTACAGAATTAACAATTCTCTACTCTGAGAATAAAGTAAATATGTTTTTATTACTATTATTACGAAGGACTAGGACGGTTGCCTTCTTGCAAAGGACTTGTTTTGGGAGGTGTAATCGTTACCCTGGGCATACACTCAGGGTAGCAATTACATCTGCCAAAACAAGTCCTTCGCAAGAAGGCAACCGTCCTAGCCCTTAGTAGAAAAGGGAGTTCGTGACGTAAAAACCGAATCCATTTGCTTCTAAATCTATAAAACTTTGTTAAGTTATATGAAGTACTGATTTAACACATTGCAGACACTGATATTGAAACAGAAGCCAGAATTAACAAAATGTTATCAAATGCGAGTGGCCATAGGACATTCAGCCGTATTTAGTATGGCCACTCGTGAGTTAGATCTTGTCACCGACCCCTCTTGGCAACCCGCTACTATCTTCTCTCCCTTGGTATCGCGTACAGTGTGGTCGTAGCCTGAATGCTTTCAATTTCTTCACTCATATGATATTATGACACTGATAACGATATTAATTCATATTTATTTTTATTTCAAGAAAACAAATTAAGTTTTAAATTCAAGAGAAACATTTCCCACATAGATATGATTACAATAATAGTTAAAAAAATGGATTGAAATACAAGTAGACTATATTGAAACGAGCTTATTGAGCTGAAGACACGCATATCTATGGCTAAAAAAAATCCAAAACGCAGTAGACTGGTAAAGAAATAAAAGCTTTAGTGTCGATATGAATAGAGGAGGTTTTAGTTCTTTAGTATTCAGTGGTTGAATATATAACAAAGCGAAAATTAATGGACAGATATCTCAATCTCTTTGTTATGAAGCTGGAAAAAATACAACAATGCTTAACTCCATTGTTCTAAGCTCATTATGTATCATGTTGTAGAATTATGTAAGAATTAGCTGCATACATCTCTCTCTCTCTCTCTCTTCTCTCTCTCTCTCTCTCCTCTCTCTCTCTCTCTCTCTCTCTCTCTCTCTCTCTCTCTCTCTCTCTTCTCTCTCTCTCTCTCTCTCTCCTCTCTCTCTCCTCTCTCTCTCTCTTATATATATATATATATATTATATATATATATATATATATATATATATATATATATATATATATATATATATATATATATATATGTATGTATGTATGTAGGTAGGTATATATATATATATATATATATATATATATATATATATATATATATATATATATATATATATATATATATATATATATATATTTATGTTATTTATATATATATATATATATATATATATATATATATATATATATATATATATATATATATATATTATATATATATATATATATAATATATATATCCAGTTGCTTGACAAGATTTATCGCCGGTTCAGCTTTAATAGGTTATATTCATAAAACCACCTCAGTGAGTCTGGTGTTAAAAATTTTTTTTTACTTGTCTCTAATGTCTTTGCACTTTAAGTGATTATTATTCTCATTATTATTATCATTATTATTATTATTATTATTATTATTATTATTATTATTATTATTATTATTATTATTATTATTATTATTATTATTATTATTATCATTATCATTATTATTATTATTATTATTATTATTATTATTATTATTATTATTATTATTATTATTATTATTATTATTATTATTATTATTATTATTATTATTATTATTATTATTAGTAGTAGTAGTAGTAGTAGTAGTAGTAGTAGTAGTAGTAGTTGTAGTAGCAGTAATGGAAATAGTAGTAGTAGTATTTTTATTAAAAAAAAATTCTTGTAAATGAGGCAAAAAGGAGGATATTTATATAAAAATTAATTCGTTTTATTCATTATTATTTATTTCTTATACATATTTCTTTGTGTTTCTGGAATATAGAAAAAAATGAAGAAATATAATGCAAATAAAAACAGATAAGAAAAACAATGTCTGTGGTTATTAAACAAGATTAATTAGAAATACATAATTTGCTGAAGATTGCAAACTATTTTTAATGTTTAATTATACTAAAAAAAAAAAACTGCTGTTACCACGGGGCTGCATCTTACAGAGGTAGCCCTGTGGTAGGGGCAGTAGGGGAATTGGCATTATGAAGCGACACAGGTTGTGGAAGAGCCGGGAGGATGGGCTGTGGCACTCCAGCAGTGCCATCTGAGCGGTCGCTAGCTCCCTCGTCATTGCCCATAGAGCAATTTAATCCCCTCATTGTTTATTTTTTTTTGTCGGCTACCCCCCAAATTGGGGGAAACAGCCAAGGTAAATGATGATTCATTTGCAAATTTATATATCTTGAATCTTACCAATGCAAAAAACAGCCATATTTATATTTGCAAATTTTTTTAAACACGAAAATAGTAAAATTATTATTATTATTATTATTATTATTATTATTATTATTTTTATATTTTTTTTTTTTTTTTGCAGGAGCGATATTTGACACTGAATCTGGCGAGATCCAAGGTGCATTTTCACACGCCGTGAACCAGGTGAATGAAAACGCCTCCAGCACAGGCCTACAAGTCCAGGCCTATGTTGACCTCATCAGGACAGCCGATGCCTTCAAACTCTCCAGAATAAGTAAATATTACACTTGACTTTCCTGTTACCGTCACGCCTAAGGCCTCTTTCACACGACGCCACCATGGTGGCACCACCATATATTTTCACTGATTCAAATGTAACCGTTTAGACGTAGCTGCGCTACAGGTGGTGCGGCCACGTCTAAACGGCTACATTTGAATCAATGAAAACATAAGGTGGCGCCCTCATGGTGGCGTCATGTGAAAAAGGCCTAATAGTATATACTATCTATATACAGGGAGGGGGACTAGAATACTTAAACCATGTTCCCCTGCGTGTCGTAAGAGTCGACTCAATGGGACGGAGCAAGAGGACTGTGAATTCCCTCCTCTGTATTTTCTCTTCCCAAAGAGTCAGAGCATTTTACCTTGACTCAATCACTCCCTCTATGAGAGGAAAAATGGTTTATGTATATAGATAGATAAATATACAGTAGCCCCATTCCCCTTGTAAGGGGGATGACTGAGCCAAAGAACACGAATTTATAACATCCAAGACATACCTCAAGTACTCCTCTTAGCTCCGTGCTCAATATGAATTAGAGCCACGATGGAAGAGTGATAAATTATCGAATCCAGCTTGGGACAATAGGAATGACATCTAGTCTTCATTCCCTAGCCACACTTTCTCGCTGATCAATTGTCGGGTTGATCCCACTGGCGGGCTGAAAAGCCTACCAGGGTGTGGGAGCATTTAATGCTGTAAAATTTTTGATACAAATCGTCACGTGTTACGGATTGAAAGTTAGTCAACTTTTAATCTCGAATGAGTGCCTCATCATGTATTGATGATGAGGAATACTGATGTGGACGAAAGCTTTTTTTTTTTTTTTTTTTTTTTTTCAATTTACCATATATATATATATATATATATATATATATATATATATATATATATATATATATATATATGTGTATATATATATATATATATATATATATATATATATATATATATATATATATATATATATATATATATATATTATATACATATATATATATATATATATATATACATATATATATACGTATATATATATATATATATATATATATATATATATATATATATATATATATATATATATATATATATATATATATATATATATATATATATACACATATATATGTATGTATATATATATATATTATATATATATATATATATATATATATATATATATATATATATGCATACATGCATGCATATATGTATAACTATATATACATACTCAATCTCAGTTGAGACGCTCACTTGAGATGAATATGTTAAGTTGAGACATTTCAGCTCAACGAACTAAGACAAGTTACAAGGTTATTTATGAAGCTGAACACCATACTTAGCTATAAGGTCGCTTTCACACCAAAGTGTCACGTAGCACGTGGCATGCCACGTGGCACGCCGGAAATATATGAAACCTTTCACACAGAAGTGGCGTGACACGTCCCATGTGCCACGTGTGATTTGCGTGCCACTCAGAAAAGGTAGATTTAAAGCTTTTATTTCTAAACTTGAGTTAGACAATGATGTCTGGTTTTTCAAATATTTTTTTTTTTTTTTGTAAAAGAGTGACCTTTGAGGGGTCATGTCATTTTGTTTGTTTGTTTGTTTTCTTGTTTATAGCGAAAAAAACAAAAACATTCATTTCAGATGGAATTAATGATCAATAGAGATCAATTCACATAGAAAATTAGTGGAATATTGACTTTTATTGTTCCAGGCAATTAAGGCTTTAATTTCACAATTACCGTGACAAGTTTTTAAAAATGGACCCATCGATCAAATAAAAATACTAAGAGGTATTAACAAATATGAACTACTGACACAAAAGATATTGGCAAGAGATATCCAATTAATACATAATTTTGCCCTTATTTGCATGCACAGTATTCCTGATCCCACTGACAGGCTGAAAAGCCTACTTGGGAGTGGAAACTTATTTTACAAGTAATATCATTTTACGTTCACAGCATGTCGCCTTCTGTCGATGCCAGAGATGCTCAACCAATACATATTTTTGCCTTTATTTCCATGAATAATGTACTTGATCCCACTGACAGGCTGAAAAGCCTACTTGAGAATGGAAACTTTTATTTTACAGTTTGTCGTCATTTGTTGATGCTAGAGATGCCTAATTACTACATATTCTTTGTCTGTTTTCATGCATAATATCTCTTATCCTACTGAAAGGTTGAAAAGCCTACTTGAGAGTGGAAACTTATATTTGACAGTCTGTCGCCATCTGTCGATGCCAGTGTATGCCATGGTGGGATTGGTGCAACCTGACAGTTTCGACACCTTGCATTCTTATGCCAACACCTTCCAAATGCCCTTCGTTACGCCCTGGTTCCCTGAAAATGTGAGTAAAAACCAAATTTCATTCATGAAAAAATGTTAAGAAAATATTTCTAAATATCATCATTTAATACCACGAACATAGTTAATGACCTCTATGCAAATGATAAGAAGAGCGTTTTTTGCCGGTCTTAGTTGATACGATAATCTTTATTATAGTTTGTGTAGCAAAGTTGGCAAAATGGGGTGGACCGAGGGAACTGGGAGTTCCTCCGTCTACTTTAGCCCTGTGAGAATTCATGGTTTTTTTGTTACCTGTCTTATAAGAGGATTATTTCCCTTGTGTATTATATATATATATATATAATATATATATATATATATATATATATATATATATATATATATATATATATATATATATATATATATATATATATATTGTATATATATTGTATAGCCCGAATGAGATTGGGAATTGAATTAAATGTGAAAATGAAGCCACGAGTGAGGTTGGGGAATCTGTAATATGAACATAGTGGCATTCAGATAGAATGCGTTCATTCCTAAGTATAGCAGATATAAGCTATAAGGTTGGATTCCTTTTAAACCTTCTGTGGTGTGTTGTTGGTAGCGCCTTGACTTAGTAATTATAAGTCCTAGGTTCGAGTCCCGGTCGAGGTAAAAAATGATTCAAGTTTTCACATATGTAATGTGCTTAATTGGTTAATATATATATATATATATATATATATATATATATATATATATATATATATATATATATATATATGTATATATATATATATATATATATATATATATATATATATATATATATATATATATATATATATATATATATATATACATGCATACAAACATACATACATACATACATATATATATATATATATATATATATATATATATATATATATATATATATATATATATATATATATATATATATATATATATATATGCACACACACATACACACAAACCAAATGCCCTATCTTATGTTTAACAAGATACGACCTATCTCGCCCTACTTCCCTTGCAAAATGTTCAGAGTTTGGGAGATTAAGGTCAATGACCCACACGCCTTGTCGGAGGAACTCAACCATTTACAAGTCCTGGAAAAAGGAAAAAAAAAAGGAAAAAAATGAAAGAGTATTTTTACCTTGCATCTCAAGGAAAAGTATGTTTGTATGTATGTATGTATGTATGTATGTATGTATGTATGTATGTATGTATGCATGTATGTATGTGATTACCTAATTGTGATTACCTAATTGTGTTTACGGGAAAGAGCCCAAAGCTCGTATCTTCCCGTCTCCTGATCGGTTCCATTTTTAGACTTAGTGATACTTATCATACCTGTCCTTAAAACTATGGATTGAGGTAGCATTAACTACCTCCTCGCTTAGCGAATTCCAATTATCAACTACTCTTACACTGAAAAAGTATTTCCTTACATCCTGCAAACAAGTTTTCTTCCGAAGCTTCAAACTATGACCTCTAGTTCTAGAGCCAGCCATATCGAAATATCGATCCCTATCCACTCTATCATAACCATGAAGGAATTTAAAGACTGTCACCATATCCCCCCTTACTCTTCTAGCTTCGAGTGATGGCAAGTCTAATTCCCTCAGCCTCTCATCATAACCGAGATTGCGTATTTCTGGCACCAGTTTCGTGGCATGTCTTTGAACTTTTTCAAGCTTAGCTATGTGCTTTTTCAAGTGCGGATTCCAAAAGGGGGCTGCATATTCGAGTTTTGGCCTCACATAGGTTACATAAATATTTCTGAACATTTCCTTGTCCATGTGCCTGAAGGCTACCCTTACATTTGATAAGAATGCATATGCTGCCCTTACTACGCCATTTATATGTATTTCTGGAGACAAATC
>JAXCGZ010011533.1:35000-42500 GCA_037179515.1 Halocaridina rubra
GAAACTGAGAGAAGATGGACGCAGGAAGAATTTTGAGCCTGACAGAGAATAGACACCAGAGGGATTTTGAAACTGATAGAAGACGGACGCAGGGAGAATTTTGAGTCTGGCAGAGAATAGACACTAGAGGGACTTTGAAACTAACAGAAGGCGGACACAGGAAGAATTCTGAGCCTGGCAGAGAATAGACACAGTAGGGATTTTGAAGCTAACAGAAAGACATAGGAAGAATTTTGAGCCTGGCAGAGAGTAGACTCACTAGGGATTTTCGAACTGAAAGAAGATGGACACAGGAAAAATTTTGAGGATGGCAGAGAATAGACACAAGAAGGATTTTCAATCTGACAGAAGAAGGACACTGGAAGAATTTTGAGCCTGGCAGAGAATAGGCATAAGAGGAATTTTGAAACTGAAAGAAGATGGACACAGGAAGAATTCTGAGCCTGGCAGAGAATAGACACAAGAGGGATTTTGAAACTGACAGAAGACGGACACAGGAAAAATTCTGAGCCTGGCAGAGAATAGACACACGAGGGATTTTGAAAGTGAAAGAAGATGGTCGCAGGAAGAATTTTTAAGTCTGATAGAGAATAGACACGAGAGGGATTTTGAAACCGACAGAAGACGGATGCCGGGAGAATCTTGAGTCTGGCAGAGAATAGACACGATAGGGATTTTGAAACTAACAGAAGACGGACACAGTAAGAATTTTGAGCCTGGCAGAGAATAGACACAAGAGGGATTTTGAAACTAACAGAAGACGGACATAGGAAGAATTTTGAGCCTGGCAGAGAATAGACACGAGAGGGATTTTGAAACTGACAGAAGACGGACATAGGAAGAATTTTGAGCCTGGCAGAGAATAGACACGAGAGGGCTTTTCAATCTGACAGAAGACGGACATAGGAAGAATTTTGATCCTGGCAGAGTATAGACACAAGAGGGATTTTCATTCTGACAGAAGACGGACATAGGAAGAATTCTGAGCCTGGCAGAGAATAGACACAAGAGGAATTTTGAAAATGACAGAAGATGGACACAGGAAGAATTCTGACCCTGGCAGAGAATAGGCATAAGAGGAATTTTGAAACTGACAGAAGATGGACACAGGAAGAATTCTGAGCCTGGCAGAGAATAGTCACAAGAGGGATTTTGAAACTGACAGAAGACGGACACAGGAAGAATTCTTAGCCTGGCAGAGAATAGACACGAGAGGGATTTTGAAACTGACAGAAAATGGACTCAGGAAGAATTTTGAGCCTGGCAGAGAATAGACACGAGAGGGATTTTGAAATTGACATAAGACGGATGCAGGGAGAATCTTGAGTCTGGCAGAGAATAGACACGAGAGGGAATTTGAAACTAACAGAAGACGGACATAGGAAGAATTCTGAGCCTGGCAGAGAATAGACACTAGAGGGATTTTGAAGCTAACAGACAGACACAGGAAGAATTTTGAGGCTGGCAGAGAATAGACACAAGAGGAATTTTGAAGTTAACAGGAGACGGACTCAGGAAGAATCTTTAGCCTTGCAGAAAATAGACAGAGAGGAATTTTGAAACTTTTGAGCCTGGCAGAGAATAGACACGAGAGGGATTTTGAAACTGACAGAAGACGGACACAAAAGGAATTTTTAACCTGGCAAAAGATTGAGATGAGAGGAATTTTGAGCCTGGCAGAGTAGGATAGATACAAGAGAGATGCTATACTTGGCAGAGAATAGATACAAGAGGAAATTTTAGCTCACTCTAGGATAAATGCAAGAGGAATTTGAATCTGGCGGAGGATATATAGTGAGAGAAATTTTGAGCCTGGCAGAGAAGGATAGATACAAGAGGAATTTTGAGTTTGACAGAGGACAGGTACAAGAAAAATTTTAAGTCCAGCAGATGATAGACACTAGAGAAATTTTTAGCCATGCAGAGGAAAGACACAAGAGAGAATTTTCAGCCTGGCTGAGTAGTATAAATAGAAGAAAGCTTTTGAGCCTTGGCAAAAGAGGATAGACATAAAAGATTTTGTTTAGGATGGCAGAGTAGTATAATTACAAGAAGGATTATAGACCTTGCTAAAAGAGGATAGACATAAAAGGGTTTTTTTAGCCTGACATATGATATAGACACAAGATGGATTTTGAGGGTACAAAGGATAGCCACAAGAGGGACTTTGATCCTGGCAGAGGAGAATAGATATAAGAGGGATACTAATCTGACTGAAGATAGGTGCAAGAGGAATATGAACCTGGCTGTTGCTTGACACAAGGGGGAATTTGAACCTGATAAGTGACAGACATGAGAGTTATTTTGAGCCTGGCAGAAAGAAGCACAAGAGGAATTTTGAACCTGGCTGATAGTAGACATAAGAGAGATTTGAGGCTGACAGAAGACAGGGAGACAGATACTAAAGGAATTCTGAGTCTGGCAATGGATAGACACATGAGGAATTTTGAGCCAGGCAAATTAGATAAATAAAAGAGGGAACTGAACTTGAAAGAGGATAGATTTAAGATGGATTCTGAGCCTGGCAGAGGATAGACACAAGAGGAATTTTGAACTTGGCTGAGTAGGATAGGTACAAGAGGGATACTAGGCTTGCCTAAAGATAGATACAATAGGAATTAATGCCTGGCAGAGATAGACACACGAGGGACCTGAGCTTGGCAATGATAGACTCAAGAAATATGATGAGCCTGATGGAAGCTATGGATTCAAGGGAGATTTTAAGTTTGGTAGAAACTAAAACAAGGGGACCTTTGTGCTTGGCAAAGGACAGACACGAGAGTGATTTTGAGCCTGGCAGAGGATATGGATAAGCTAGAGTCTTTGAAACCATCAGAGGAGGATAGATACCAGAGGGATTTTGAGCTTGGCAAAGGAGGATGGATGCAAGAAGGTCAGGAGCTAAAATTATGTTCCCAATGACTTCTGCATTCCGCTTGGTTGTTGGCTCAACAAAAATCATGATATTTAAAGAAGATTCGCTATTGCATACATAAGCATTTTTTGATGATGAAAGCTCTTTAGATATTAATTATATATTAATGTATTTAAAACTCCTAATTACTCCTTCAATCTTAAAGAACCTTACCAGTCTTTCAGAACTCACAATAGGATTCAAATGTTTTTTTTTTGCAGGACTGTTGCGCCTTCAAGAACTTTACCAGTCTTTGAGAACGCACAATAACTCCTTTGTCATTCGTGTTGTGCAGAGAGTGAGATCTGCCAAAGATGCCTTGGCTTTCCTTAATAGCCTTGAGAGCATAAACAGGTAAGCAGTAAGATCCGCCAAAGATGCCTTGGCTTTCCTTAATAGCTTTGAGAGCATAAATAGGTAAGCATAAATGTTAAGTGCACCGTTCTATGTAACAAACTCATTCCCCATTTGAATGGGAGTGGAACTCATTTTCCATTCGAATGTGAGAGGGCATAGACTGAATGGGGATTAACAGTGACACCTACAAGACGACAAACAAAAACAACAGACTATACTATCTAGCTGTTGCAGTGAGCTTTAGCAATAAGAGACCCATTTGTCTTTTGTGCTCTTATGTACCGATCCCCCTTGAACAGCAGCTTGGGAGACACTTCAGTGCAGTTTCTTTCAGTTGTTACTTACAAGCTAGTCCCTTAGTGACTTTGTTCTCTCACTTCATCTCTGTATCTCTCCTTACATTAATTCTAGTTATGGTATATTTCCTTGATTTTGGTTCCAGGAAGAGAGATAGATAGATATATAGATAGATAGATAGATAGATAGATAGATAGATAGATAGATAGATAGATAGATAGATAGATAGATGGATGGATGGATGAACGGACGGACGGATGGATGGAGAGAGAGAGAGAGAGGAGAGAGAGAGAGAGAGAGAGAGAGAGAGAGAGAGAGAGAGAGAGAGAGAGAGAGAGAGAGAGAGAGAGAGAGAGAGAGAGAGAGAGAGAGAGAGAGAGAGAATAGCCTAATTCAAGCCATCAATACCTCGTTTAGAGTTTCAGTCTGTCCTCTTGTGGGATGTAAGAGTGATATTTTATCAGTTCAATTTTGCTTTGCAGTATTCGGAAATTTTCTCACCTTGTTTCTGGTTTCTAATACCCTCTTTTTCGGCATTATTCCAGGTGGTCCCAAAAGTATATCGTGTTGGACTGCAGTACAGATATGGCCAAGGAGCTTATCATTGGCCACGTGAGAGATATACACATGGGGAGGCGCAACTACCATTATCTTCTCTCCGGACTGGTAAGTATTATTGATTGATATTGGATGGGAATGGGTGAGATTCTCCATTATCTTCCAATGGAATGGGTGTGTTTACCATTATCTTTCGTTGGAATGGCTGAGTTATTCCTATGTCTTCTAATGGAATAGGTGAGTTATTCCAATATCTTCTACTGGACTGAGTGGGATATTCCATTATTTTCTTCTATTGAAATAAGAGATATTTTCCATTATCTCTTATTGGAAGATGTGAGATATTACTTTCTTTCACTCGCGAGAAGTGAATTACTCCATTATTTTCTATTTGAATAGGTAACTTATTCCATTATCTGTTATTATGATAAGTGAGTTATTTCATTATCTTCTACTGTAATGAGTGAGTTATTCCATGATCTTTTATTGGAGTAGATGAGTCTTTCCACTTTCTTCTACTGGAATAGGCGAGTTTTCCATTATCCTCTGTTGACATATGTGAGTTTTTCCATTATATTCTACTGGAATAAGTGAGTTATTTCATAATCTTCTATTGGAATAGGTGAGTTATTGCTTCTCATCACTTAGAGGTGAGGTCTTGTTTATTTTATGTTGGAGCAGATGACGTTTTCCATTACTAGCTATTGGAGTAGGTGAGTTATTCCATTATCTGCTATTAGAATAGGTGAGTTATTCCATTATCTTCTACTTGTATGAGTGAGTTATTCCATTATCTTCTACTGGAGTAGGTGAGTCTTTCCATTATCTTCTGTTGGTATAGGCGAGTTTTTCCATTATCTTCTGTTGGAATATGAGTTTTTCATTATCTTCTATTGGAATTGGTGAGTTACTTCATAATCTTCTATTGGAATAGGTGAGTTATTGCTTCTTTTCACTTGGGAGAGGTGAGGTCTTATTTATTTTATGTTGGAGCAGGTGACGTTTTCCATTATCTTTTAATGGGATAGGTGGACTACTTATTTTCACTTGGGACAGATGAGTTATTGTTTATCTTATATCGGAACAGTTGAGTTACGGCTTTTTCTTATATTGGAGTAGGTGAGTTTTTGCGTTTTCTTATATTGAGGCAGGTAAGTTCTTACTCTTTTTCCCTTGGAACTTGTGTTTTCGCGTTTTTTTTCTTGGTTTCGGGAAATCTAGAAAAAATTTATTATAATGAAGAGAACTATTATATTTATCAATGATTGGATTATACCATCTATTTCATATAAAGCGTGAAACACGTAATTATTTTTATTTTTATAATTATAATCATTATCATCATCATTGTTATATTTATTATTATTATTATTATTATTATTATTATTATTATTATTATTATTATTATTATTATTATTATTATTATTATTATTATTATTATCATTATTAATATTATTATTATTATTATTATTATTATTATTATTGTTATTATTATTATTATTATTATTATTATTATTATTATTATTATTATTATTATTATTATAAATCTTATCATCATCATTGTTATTATCATTGTTAACATTGTTATTATCTTACTCATAGCGTCAGAGACGACTAAAAGGGATAAGAGATATAAGATATAATACCATCCTTCCCCAACAATTTTCCTTGCTACAAAGAAAAAAAAATAAGAAAAACAGATATTTTTGTTGTTTCTTATAAAGCAATAGCTTATCCCTTGCGAACTAAATATTATTATTATTATTTAACATATAAATCATCTATTTATGCCATTATTATTATTATTAGTTATTACTGTTTTTATCTTCTTAAAGTTTTTTTTTTTTTTTTTTTTTTTAATCAAAATGATCTCCATTGAAGGTGATGGACGAACGCTGGGAAGAAGAGGTGAAGGAATTTGGAGCCTTGAACATCACTGGATTCCGAATTGTGGATACATCCAGACCTTACGTCCAGACCTTCCTCAATGAATGGGCTTCCCTGGATCCTCAGCTCTACCCTGGCGCTGGAAAGCATTCTATATCTGTAAGTTTAACTATTATCTCTCTATCTGTGTGTTTCTCTGTCTGTCTTTATTTATATATATATATATATATATATATATATATATATATATATATATATATATATATATATATATATATATATATATATATATATATATATATTTATATATATATATATATATATATATATATATATATATATATATATATATATATATATATATATATATATATAAATATATATATATATATATATATATATATATATATATATATATATATATATATATATATATATATATATATATATATATATATATATATATATATATATACATATATATATATATATATATATATATATATATATATATATATATATATATATATATATATATATATATATATATATACATACATATATATATATATATATATATATATATATATATATATATATATATATATAATATACATACATATATATATATATATATATATATATATATATATATATATATATATATATATATATATATATATATATATACATACATATATATATATATATATATATATATATATATATATATATATATATATATATATATATATATATATATATATATATATATGTGTGTGTGTGTGTGTGTGTGTGTGTGTGTGTGTGTGTGTGTGTGTGTGTGTGTATGTGTGTGTGTGTATTGTATTGGTAAGATATTATTCTGGTGTTCATTTGGGTCCATAGAAGTATATGTTAAGTGTTTGAATAATAATAATAATAATAATAATAATAATAATAATAATAATAATAATAATAATAATAATAATAATAATAATAATAATAATAATAATAATAATAATAATAATAATAATAATAATAATAACCTTTTATAACTATAGCTAACATCAAAACCAGACAGTTATTATAAACTTGAACAAAACAAAAATAAAAATTTAATTACACTAACTTTCAATAAACATAATTTTTGAAATGAAAAAGATAGCTGAAATAATCCAAAAATCCAAAAAAAAAAAAAGTGAAAAATCCAAAAAGGAAAATTAAATATATAAACCGCGAAAAATGAATTTGTTTTTTTTTCGAACTATTTAATTTCCGGTGGAGCGGAAACTCCTTCTTTATCTATGAAAAAAAAATGGTTCTAAAATGGTTAAAGATAAAATGAAAATAATATATATTAGATTGTAGTTGGGGGAAAAGGTTTGGTCACTTCAGTGCCCGGTGCCAGGCCCGGGTAAGTAGAAAGGGTTGATTTCTCAATGGCACCGGACAGCAATGATTTGAGCAAACTCAACGATTGTATTCCTGTGGGGCTAGTGAAAAAC
>JAXCGZ010011533.1:47500-60000 GCA_037179515.1 Halocaridina rubra
CTCATCGCTTCCATTTTAGACTTAGTGATACTTATCATACCTGTCCTTAAAACTATGGATTGAGATAGCATTAACTACCTCCTCGCTTAGCCAATTCCAATTATCAACTACTCTTACACTGAAAAAGTATTTCCTTACATCCTGCGAAGAAGTTTTCTTACGAAGCTTCAAACTATGACCTCTAGTTCTAGAGCCAGCCATATCAAAATATCGATCCCTATCCACTCTATCATAACCATGAAGGAATTTAAAGACTGTCACCATATCCCCTCTCACTCTTCTAGCTTCGAGTGATGGTAAGTCTAATTATCTCAGCCTCTCATCATAACTGAGATTGCGTATTTCTGGCACCAGTTTCGTGGCATGTCTTTGAACTTTTTCAAGCTTAGCTATGTGCTTTTTCAAGTGCGGATTCCAAAAGGGGGCTGCATATTCGAGTTTTGGCCTCACATAGGTTACATAAATATTTCTGAACATTTCCTTGTCCATGTGCCTGAAGGCTACCCTTACATTTGATAAGAATGCATATGCTGCCCTTACTATGCCATTTATATGTATTTCTGGAGACAAATCTGCCAGTATGTTTACTCCTAGATCTCTCTCATTTTCTGTCTCTTGAAGTTGTACTCCAGCCACCGAGTAGTCAAGCTTGGGCCTTCTTGCACTTGTACCCATTCTCATTACCTTACATTTTGAAGTATTGAATTTCATTAGCCACTTTTCTGACCACTCATGCAGATTATTTAGATCCTCCTGAAGTTCTCTACCATTGTTCTCGTTTTTTACTTTCTTCACAATCTTTGGATCATCTGCAAACATATTCATGAATGAATTTACAGACTCTGGTAGGTCATTTACATATACAAGGAACAAAAGTGGCCCTAAAACTGAACCCTGTGGAACTCCACTACTAACTCTTCTCCATTCAGACAATGAGTGTCTTACTCTAACCCTCTGTTCCCTTCCTTCTAAGTAACTTTTTATCCATTCCAAAACATTTCCACCTATTCTAGCCATTGATTGCAGCTTCCTAATAAGTCTCCCATGTGGAACAGTGTCAAACGCTTTCTGGAAGTCTAGGAATATGCAATCTGCCCAGCCCTCTATTTCCTGTAAGATTTGGCTTACCTCATCATAAAATTCTAATAAGTTTGTTACTGTTGATCTACCTTCTCTGAAACCATGTTGCCTCACTGACAAAAAGTTGAAGGATTCCAAGTGGAGAGAGATATGTTTCCTTAGTAGTTTCTCCATAACTTTGCAAACTATGCTGGTCAAGGAAACTAGTCTATAGTTCAGAGCCGTATCCCTCCTTCCCTTTTTGAAGATAGGTATCACATTTGCTTGTTTCCAGCATCTTGGAATCTCCCCCGACTCCAGTGACTCCTTAAATATGATACTTAGTGCCACTGATATTGTGTTTGCGCATTTTTTAAGCACATGAGGGGATATGTCATCAGGACCTGTAGCTTTATGAACATCTAAATCCATCAGCGCTTTGCATACCTCTGTGGCTGTAAGGTTGATGTTCTCTAATACCGGCCCTTGAGCTTCTATCACTGCAATCTAAGGGGGTGGGGTATTTTCTACTGTAAATACTGACTGAAACTCCTTGTTCAATTCTTTGCAGCTCTCTTCATCCGTCTCAGTGATGCTTCCATCCGCTCTCTTTAGCCTTAAAACCTGTTCTTTTGCATGCGTGTGTGCATGTGTGTGTGTGTGTATGAATATACACATTCATATTTGCTATTAATGTCATATTTAACAAATCTTATATCACAGTGAAAATTCTAGTTGGGGACACTAAGAATTAATACATACATACATACATACATACATACATACATACATACATACATACATACATACATACATACATACATACATACATACATACATACATACATACATACATACATACATACATACATACATACAAATGTATGACATCTTTTGTGAGAAATATGGGAAGATAGTAGATTGCTGCATACCTGTCACCAAAGTAGGTGTAATTCATGCCAGAGAGAAATGGTTTGATAATGGGTGTAAAAGAGCTAAGGAGTGGAGAGACAAATGCTGGAAAAGGTATAGGAGGAGAAAAAACATAAATGCCTGGCAAACCTACAAAGCAGCAAGAAATGACTACCTAAGTAAAAGGAGAGAGGCAGAGAGAGACTATGAGAGGGACATCACCAGGAAGGCTAAAGAAAATCCCAAGCTTTTCCACAGCTTTATCAGAGGAAAACTGAAGGTAAAAGAACAGGTTTTAAGGCTAAAGAGAGCGGATGGAAGCATCACTGAGACGGATGAAGAGATCTGCAAAGAATTGAACAAGGAGTTTCAGTCAGTATTTACAGTAGAAATTACCCCACCCCCTCAGATTGCAGTGATAGAAGCTCAAGGGCCGGTATTAGAGAACATCAACCTTACAGCCACAGAGGTATGCAAAGCGCTGATGGATTTAGATGTTCATAAAGCTACAGGTCCTGATGACATATCCCCTCATGTGCTTAAAAAATGCGCAAACACAATATCAGTGGCACTAAGTATCATATTTAAGGAGTCACTGGAGTCCGGGGAGATTCCAAGATGCTGGAAACAAGCAAATGTGATACCTATCTTCAAAAAGGGAAGGAGGGATACGGCTCTGAACTATAGACCAGTTTCCTTGACCAGCATAGTATGCAAAGTTATGGAGAAACTACAAAGGAAACATGTCTCTCTTCACTTGGAATCCTTCAACTTTTTGTCAGTGAGGCAACATGGCTTCAGAGAAGGTAGATCAACAGTAACAAACTTATTAGAATTTTATGATGAGGTAAGCCAAATCTTACAAGAAAGAGAGGGCTGGGCAGATTGAATATTCCTAGACTTCCAGAAAGCGTTTGACACTGTTCCACATGGGAGACTTATTAGGAAGCTGCAATCAATGGCTAGAATAGGTGGAAATGTTTTGGAATGGATAAAAACTTACTTAGAAGGAAGGGAACATAGGGTTAGAGTAAGACACTCAGTGTCTGAATGGAGAAGAGTTAGTAGTGGAGTTCCACAGGGTTCAGTTTTAGGGCCACTTTTGTTCCTTGTATATGTAAATGACCTACCAGAGTCTGTAAATTCATTCATGAATATGTTTGCAGATGATGCAAAGATTGTGAAGAAAGTAAAAAACGAGAACAATGGTAGAGAACTTCAGGAGGATCTAAATAATCTGCATGAGTGGTCAGAAAAGTGGCTAATGAAATTCAATACTTCAAAATGTAAGGTAATGAGAATGGGTACAAGTGCAAGAAGGCCCAAGCTTGACTACTCGGTGGCTGGAGTACAACTTCAAGAGACAGAAAATGAGAGAGATCTAGGAGTAAACATACTGGCAGATTTGTCTCCAGAAATACATATAAATGGCATAGTAAAGGCAGCATATGCATTCTTATCAAATGTAAGGGTAGCCTTCAGGCACATGGACAAGGAAATGTTCATAAATATTTATGTAACCTATGTGAGGCCAAAACTCGAATATGCAGCCCCCTTTTGGAATCCGCACTTGAAAAAGCACATAGCTAAGCTTGAAAAAGTTCAAAGACATGCCACGAAACTGGTGCCAGAAATACGCAATCTCAGTTACGATGAGAGGCTGAGGGAATTAGACTTACCTTCACTCGAAGCTAGAAGAGTGAGGGGGGATATGGTGACAGTCTTTAAATTCCTTCATGGTTATGATAGAGTGGATAGGGATCGATATTTTGATATGGCTGGCTCTAGAACTAGAGGTCATAGTTTGAAGCTTCGTAAGAAAACTTCTTTGCAGGATGTAAGGAAATACTTTTTCAGTGTAAGAGTAGTTGATAATTGGAATTCACTAAGCGAGGAGGTAGTTAATGCTATCTCAATCCATAGTTTTAAGGACAGGTATGATAAGTATCACTAAGTCTAAAATGGAACCGATGAGGAGAAGGGAAGATACGAGCTTTGGGCTCTTTCCCGTAAGCACAATTAGGTAATCACAATTAGGTAATCACATACATACATATATGTGTGTGTAACATACATACATACATACGCATATATACATACATACATACATACATACATACATACATACATACATACATATATGTGTGTATGCTATTTTATATTTGCTTCAAATACATCACTTATTATCTCTTCCCATCTGACAAATCATAACACTCCCCATTCTCTGTTTCTCTTTGCTCCATGTTTTCAGTTTTCCCAGGCCCGATGAGGTCAGTTGTCTTTGTCCATCCCTGTGATACACTCAATAAAGGTCATTTTCTCTTTTAATGTTGTACAGGAGAAGCCCTTCCTCACAGAGAAAAGAGACGGAAACTTCACTGGCAACGAACGATTCGAGGGATACGCGAAAGATTTGGCCGACCTCATTGCTAAAGACTTGAACATTTCCTGTGAGTAAGACTAGTTGATTGGATGCGCTAAGAGAGGAGATAGTTCATGCTAACTGAATTATTAGTTTTAAGGACAAAAAAGATAATGTATTTCTTATTGACTTCAACACTGTTGGGAACGCTAGTGACTTTGATTCGTCAGGTTGTGGGTTCGAACCTCACCCCAGTCTAAGGTTAGAAAGGGCTTTCACTCTGGGTAACGGTTACACTTGCCAAAACTAAAATTCTTCGCAAGGAGGCACCGTCCTATCCCTTAGTAGAAAAGGGAGTCCGTGACATAAAACAGATCACTATTAGGGAACAAAGACTAGATTCAAGAAAATGAAGAAAGGGTTATCTTAGCTTTAATTTCATTGTATTTAAATATTTAACTATGTTTATAGTTACTTAGACTGATATCTACTAATGTATCTTTTTCATTTATCTTTTTTTTTTTAACTTTACAGATACTCTGCAGGTCGTCAGAGACAATACTTATGGTGGACAGGATCCTACCAAAGTTGGTGGATGGGATGGAATGGTGGGAGAGCTTGTGAGAAAGGTAAACAACTCTCTCTCTCTCTCTCTCTCTCTCTCTCTCTCTCTCTCTCTCTCTCTCTCTCTCTCTCTCTCTCTCTCTCTCTCTCTCTCTCTATCTATCTATTTATCTATCTCTCTCTCTCTCTCTCTCTCTCTCTCTCTCTCTCTCTCTCTCTCTCTCTCTCTCTCTCTCTCTCTCTCTCTCTCTCTCTCTCTCTCTCTCTCTCCTCTCTCTCTCTCTCATTTCCATTGTTTTTTACTCCGAAAATATTTCCAGTCTGCTGAAATATCGTTTCATACTTCACCTTTGACCTTGATGAAGTCATGCAATTTATGGTCATTGTTTTCTAAGGGTTAAATATTTGTTTCAAATATAATTTTAATTTTGTAAAAATTCGCTACTAACTTGTATTTGTCTATCCATCTTCATAGATGTTTTTTACTGTTGTAACCATGATGGGTGCCAAACGTTTTTGTCTCTATCATGATATGTGCCACACGTTTTTGTCTCTATCATGATGGGTGCCAAATGTTTTTGTCTTTATCATGATGGGTGCCAAATGTTTTTGTCTTTATCATGACGGGTGCCAAATGTTTTTGTCTTTATCATGATGGGTGCCAAACGTTTTTGTCTCTATCATGATGGGTGCCAAATGTTTTTGTCTCTATCATGCTGGGTGCCAAACGTTTTTGTCTTTATCATGATGGGTGCCAAACGTTTTTGTCTTTATCATGATGGGTGCCAAACGTTTTTGTCTTTATCATGATGGGTGCCAAACGTTTTTGTCTTCATCATGATGGGTGCCAAATGTTTTTGTCTTTACTATTCATAATGGGTGCCAGAAAGTTTGAATGTGCCAGTCATAATAGGTACCTTTTGAGTTTGTCTGTGTTAAATTATGATGGGTGCCATGAGTTTGTCTGTACCAATAGTGATGAGTGCCATTTGAGTTTGTCTGTAGTAATTATGATGGGTGCCATGAGTTTGTCTGTACCAACAATGATGAGTACCATTTAAATTTGTCTGTAGTAATTATGATAGGTGCCATGAGTTTGTCTGTACCAACAATGATGAGTGACATTTGAATTTGTCTGTAGTAATTTTAGTGGGTGCCATGCTTGTCTGTAATAATCATGATGAGTGTTACGAGAGATTATATGTGATAACCATGACGGGTGCCATAACTTTGTTTGGGATAAGAGCTATGCGAGTGTTTCTGAACAAATCATGAGGGGCTCCATGTGAACTTGCCTGTGCTAATCATTTCAGGTGCCATAAAAGTTTGTCAATATTAATCATATTGGGTAGCATGCGAGTTTGTCAGTACCAATCATTATGGGTGCCACAATTGTCTGTAGTAATCATGATGGATGCCATAAATGTATCTGTACTAATCACCATGGATGCGATGAGTACATAGGTTCTAATCATAATGAGTGCCACGTGAGATGGTACTTATCATGATAAGTGCCATAAATGTATTTGTACTAATCACGATGGGTGCGATGAATACATAGGTTCTAATCATGATGAGTGCCACGTGAGATGGTACTTATCATGATAAGTGCCATAAGTGTATCTGTACTAATCACGATGGGTGCGATGAATACATAGGTTCAAATCATGATGAGTGCCACGTGAGATGATACTTATCATGATAAGTGCCATAAATGTATCTGTACTAATCACGATGGGTGCGATGAGTACATAGGCTCTAATCATAATCAGTGCCACGTGAAATGGTATTTATCATGATAAGTGCTATAAGTGTATCTATACTAATCACAATAGGTGCGATGAGTACATAGGTTCTAATCATGATGAGTGCCACTTGAGATGGTACTTATCATGATAAGTGTCATGAAATATCTCTGCACTAATCATGATGGATGATATGTAAGCTCATCCCTACCACTCACGATGGGTGTCACAGGAGAGTGTCTCTTCTAGTCATGACGGGTGCCATGTGCCTTTAACCCTACTAATCACTATGAGTGCCACTTGAGCAATTTCATATCTGACTGTTGACTCTCGTGCCTCGTTCAGGAAGCTGATATGGCCATTGCTCCCCTGACCATCACCTCATCCCGGGAGAGGGTCATAGATTTCACCAAGCCTTTTATGACTGTTGGCATCTCCATCATGATCAAGAAACCCATAAAACAAAAGCCAGGAGTCTTCAGCTTTATGTCGCCCCTCTCGGAAGAGATCTGGATGTGCGTTGTCTGTGCCTACCTCGGGGTCTCTATTGTTCTCTTCCTTGTCAGCAGATTTAGCCCTTATGAATGGAAGGTAAAGAGACTTTATCAAATAGTAAAAACAAGTGTGAATTGGGGAAAAACACAGAAATAGATTTTAAGTCTTGATTCAGTGTGTGACATCTCATACAAATTATATATATATATATATATATATATATATATATATATATATATATATATATATATAATATATATATATATATATATATATATATATATATATATATATATAATCTATTTATCAGGTAACGGAAACGTACAGCAAAACTACTTTAACCAACGATTTCTCCATGTGCAATTCTCTATGGTTCACTCTGGCTGCATTCATGCAACAAGGCATTGATTTCTATCCCAGGTAATATAATTAAACTTACCTGTGGAAGTGTTCAGGTAGACAGGTAACTAGTGCAGTCAATTGCTATTTATTTTAATTACATATGTAGAAAGTACCTGTACAAAATGTACAGAAAAGATGAAAATTACTTTTGTTTATAAGGTCACTTAAAAAGCATTTTTTTTTCTCTCTGTTTACTCTTTTGACTGTAATGTAAACTTGTTTACATGCTTCTCGTCAACTTTTTTTTTTATTTACTAAAAAGAAATTATGACTTTAGATAGATATTGTTTCTATTTACATATGAACACTAAAGTCAATTAGTAGATGAGTGATAATAAAATTAATTATAATAATAATAATAATAATAATAATAATAATAATAATAATAATAATAAGTATAATAATAATAATAAGTATAATAAAAATTAATAATAATAATAATAATAATAATAATAATAATAATAATAATAATAATAATAATAATAATAATAACAATAATAATAATAATAATAATAATAATAATAATAATAATAATAATAATAATAATAATAATAATAACAATAATGATAATAATACTAACACACAACAACAACAACAACAACAACAACAACAACAACAACAACAACAACAACAACAACAACAACAACAACAACAACAACAACAACAACAACAACAACAACAACAACAACAACAACAACAACAACAACAACAACAACAACAACAACAACAACAACAACAACAACAACAACAACAACAACAACAACAACAACAACAACAACAACAACAACAACAACAACAACAACAACAACAACAACAACAACAACAACAACAACAACAACAACAACAACAACAACAACAACAACAACAACAACAACAACAACAACAACAACAACAACAACAACAACAACAACAACAACAACAACAACAACAACAACAACAACAACAACAACAACAACAACAACAACAACAACAACAATAATAATAATAATAATAATAATAATAATAATAATAATAATAATAATAATAATAATAATAATAATAATAATAATAATAATAATCCGGTAATTTTCCAGATCAGTGTCAGGTCGCATCGCCGGGGGAGTGTGGTGGTTCTTCACTCTAATCCTAATATCCTCTTACACTGCCAATCTCGCTGCTTTCCTGACTGTAGAGAGAATGGTGACCCCCATCAATTCGGCTGATGACCTGGCACGCCAAACACAGGTGGAATATGGCACCTTGTATGGGGGATCTTCCATGGAATTCTTTCAGGTGAGCCAGATAACAGCATCTAATGTATGTTTTCCTCGCTCAGATGTCTTTGGTAACGCGCTGGCTTCGCATTCACGAGGTCGAGGGATCGGTTTCCGTCCAAGATCGAGAGTTTAAGCTGTTTACTGGCAGGTTACTGCTGTGACTGGGCACCACAGTGGGGGGTTGGGGCTTGCCCCGGCTGACGAATATCCATTGTATAATGGAAATAAAGGTTTATTTATTTATTTATTTATTTATTTATTTATTTATTTATTTATTTATACATACCTTAAAATGTCCAGACTGATGATTTTTTGGCATTGAATTGGTTTTATGCTTTGACCGCGATAGCGCAGTTATAGAGCGCACCTGACAAACGCGGGTTCAATCCTGCGATGGGTCAGCAGGAAGGGCATCCAGCCTTAGTATCCCCAGTTCCAACTCTGTGTGTCTACCCCATTCGAGTGGGAATAATTTTGGTACATAAAAATAGGGTTATCTAATTACTTCCTACCATTCCATTTCTCCAGCGCTCAAAAATCAGCGTGTACAACAGGATGTGGGAATACATGAGTTCACGTCCCCACGTCTTCACCTCCTCCTACAGAGAGGGCATCGAAAAGGTCAGAATGTCCAAAGGCAAATACGCCTTTCTGCTGGAGAGTAGCAATAACGACTACATCAACGAACAACTCCCCTGTGACACCATGAAGATTGGACAAGACCTCAACTCCAATGGATACGGGGTGGCTACGCCCATTGGATCTCCACTGAGGTAAAGTTTTTTTTTTTCTTTTTATGATTGTGACACCAGGACGGGCCAAATAATAATAAAATAAAACAGCCCTCATCGGGCCTGGGCACGAATAATACCTAAAGTAAAGAGAAACAGAGATGGAGAGTGTAATGACTTGTCAGATGTGAAGGGATAATAAAAGATGTGTGATGAATATCCAAGAATATTCATTGTAGCTGTAGACAAAGAAAAAGAACCGTAACTGAAGGAAGACTTAACATCAAACTGTCCTGGACAGACCTATTTAAATTCAAGAAACCTTCAGCTGTAGTATCGCAACGGGCGGCGGCTGGTGCCATAAGCCAACCTACTACATGAGTTACTGAATGTTTTTTTTTTTTTTTTTTTTTTTTTTTTTGCTGTTTCCGAATTTAACATTTTTCATATTTATTTTGTCCAGTACTAATTTATGGGATCTCAGAAATAGCTGTTCAAATAGAACCTTCGCTAAGGTTGGTTCAAGAAACTTTTCTCTATCCGGAATTAATATTTTTTTTCTTCTTCTTCTTGGATTTTTTTTTAAAGGTTGGTTAAAATACTCACACTCACGTTTTATCCCCTTGCCTCTTGTATAAGAATTAGGAAACTAAGAACAGAAAGAGTCATAAGTCAGATCAAGTAAAGATTGCAACTCCTTGTACATTAAATAACTCTGTAAATTGTTAGGTTTGGTTAGGTTAGTATAGGTTAATTTAGCCATTAATCTAACCGAATCTAACCTAACTATTTACGGGGTTAAGTAATATACTGGGAGTCGTTATCTTTACTTGAACCCATAATTCTAATATTGTATCTACTGGAGGAAAGAAAGAAGATTAAGAAAAACTGAAGAAAAAAATCAACAGAAATCAAAGTTGAAAATATGATTCCCGCTGAAGATTTCCTGACATGGGTCACTAATTCAGGTGTTTGATAATTAAAGGGAGAGAACTGGAGCATATACTGAAATAACTAGAGTTAAAGAAGGAACAGGTACTCCTAAATTACCATGTAGTGGGATGGCCCATGACACCAGTTGCCCGTTGCGATACTACGGTTAAAGGGCTGTCTTGGACAGCTCGATGTCAAGTCTTCCTTCAGTTACGGATCTTTTCCAATGCCTATATCTACACACAATAGTCCTTCATAAACTTTAAACGACACTTATTGTCCCTTCACATCTGACAAGTCGAAACACTCCCATCCATGTTCCTCTTTGCTTTATGTTTCTAATTCTTTGAAATATTTCACACCCACTACTAACCAGCAAGCACATTTGATTCACATAGAAATAATTAATACTGATGGACAGAGCATTGAATACCCAATGTACGTTGGAAATAAAGACTTATTATTATTATTATTATTATTATTCTAGAATTTTATATATCTTTATGTTTTTATCTCCCAAGATGAGAAAGCAACTTCATTTTATTATTATTATTATTATTATTATTATTATTATTATTATTATTATTATTATTATTATTATTATTATTATTATTATTATTATTATAAATACTACTATTATTACTACTACTGCTACTACTTCTACTACTACTACTACTACTACTAATCATAATCATAATAATAATAATAATAATAATAATAATAATAATAATAATAATAATAATGATAATAATGATAACATCACACGACAATTGAGAATGATATATTTAGTAATTGTTTTGAGTTTAGAATCACATTATTGATAATTATAACATACTGCAATCGAAGTCCAGTGTAAAAAAGCACACACACACACACACACACACACACACACACACACACACACACACACACACACACACACACACACACACACACACACACACACACACACACACAAATACATACACACACATATACACACACGTAAACACACTTACACTTACACACAATAATAATAATAATAATAATAATAATAAAATTGACTTGCTGTTTTTGCAGGGAGCGTCTCAACCTCGCCATTTTAAGCTTGAAGGAGAATGGTGACTTGGCCAGAATCAAGAACAAATGGTGGATCGAAAAAACGGATTGCGATAAAGACAAACCAGTAATTATTATCCATTCCTAAATATAAGTATTTAAGGAGGTATAAAGCTAATTTATAAATATCTCAGAATTTTCTAAGCATTCTAATGCAAAAGTTATCAAAAAAATCATACACTTATACATTCTACAAGCACTAAGTATGTTATTTTATGGTGCAGTTTTCACCCGTCCTCGCTTTTCTGGACACACTAAATTGTAAACACAACTGGATGTTCAAAAGGAGTTTTTGATGCATTTCTTTTACTCCTGTTCAGTGCTTAGATGAGAAGTTAATACTCTCAGAACGACTTAAGAATGATCGCAGAGTGCTCTTCTGCTATTAATACGTGTAAACCATAGTATATTACTTTTAATTAATAATCGCAGAGTGCTCTTCTACCATCAGTCAACTATTACACTATATTTTATCATTAATTACTTGCTATGATATTTAAAATTAATTGCAAATTCTATTAATATTTTATTTATTCATAACCAGATATAGATTGTAATGTTTAACAACTGCAATATCACTGGGAGTGTCCATGTACACGTCCCCATGTACAGTTATCTGAATAAATAGAAAAAAAATTAAGACGAAATTTTCACATTATTGTGTGTATTTTACAAAAAATAAGCCTTATTCAACATGTACATAAGTATATTTCTCTCATATCTCTCTTCCATCTTCTTCTCCCTCTTCTTCTTTTTTCCCCTGAAGGAAACGGAGACGAATGCCCTGACATTGAGTAATGTGGCTGGCATCTTTTACATCATGACAGGCGGTCTGGTTCTCTCCATGGTGGTTGCACTCACTGAATTCTGCTATAGATCGAAGATTGAAGCCTCTAAAGCAAAGGTCAGAAGAAGAAGAAGAAGACACATATTATTTTTCCTT
>JAXCGZ010011533.1:67500-70000 GCA_037179515.1 Halocaridina rubra
GAGAGAGAGAGAGAGATTATTTTATTTTTATTTTATTAATTTATTGCGCCAAGGCGTCAGACATTACATGAGTTCATACAAATAATGCTTCAAATGGATACAAAACCAAGAGTTGAACATGGTTTACAGGGAGGTGTACATATTGATAAAACATTGCTGCATACTAACACACAACTCACAGTATGGCAGCACAGAGTACATTATATACAAAAGTAAAGCTCAGAGAAACGCAGAATGCACAAACAGAATTATACAGCAACATACAGAAAATATATGTATAATTCAATATAATTAATGGCCACCAAAGTGAGGATAACGAGCAAGAATAACATCAAGGTTGTCATCATTAAGTAAAAATGAGCAGATCTGTATTAAGTTCTGACCTCGTGGTAAAACATCTCTCACTGTGGGGCACTGAAGACAATAGTGGTCAAGAGTGTTAGCATTAGGATGGTCGCATAGTTTACAGGAGGTGTACTGTGGCATATCTAGAGTCTGGGAGACCTGCCATAAAGGCCGATACCCCATTCTAAGCCGAGCACTAACTACATTGTTTTTCCGCACCATTAACCCGCGTCTGCGATACTTGTAGCGACTGTGAAGAAAGTGATCATGGTGCTGTATGGACACACTGTTGGCCCTCTCTGTGTCCCTGCGCTGGACCGTCATGGCAAACCCAGCTGAGTAGATGATGTTACGTAGGCATCGGAGGGAGGGCTCAGCATCCACAGCATGCCCATCCAGCATACAGGCCGCCTTGGCAAGACGATCCGCTGTGTCGTTGCCAGTCAGCCCAATGTGGGATGGAGTCCAAACAAATGACACAACAAGAGAAGCATCCCGAGCGGCCGCGAGGCGACATAGTATATCTCCCACAGCACGACCACAGATAGGTCTTGGCGAGGATAGGGCTTGTAGGGCCGATTGGGAGTCACAAATTATTACCCCATTCACTCGTCGTCGAACAAGGAGAGTCACGGCATCCAAGATGGCATTCAGTTCACAGTAGGTGGAGCTCGACGAGGTGGGTAGTCTACGGCCAATCCATGAATCAGCCGGCACAGGCGGCTCCATGGTGGGGGAAAACACAGCACATGCCGCCCTCCCATCTGCTTGCACAGAACCATCAACATAGACGTGGTGCGCTGCAGGGACAGACGTGGATACATCAGCGATAGTCTCCAGAGCTAACTGTCTCTGCAAGGGGGGATAGACATCCTTCGAGGTCGGTGTATATGTGACAGCGGGGAGGGGGACACGCCAGGGTGGTAAATCTGGGACAGCCGCCTGCACTGGCAGGTCGATGTCAAGGCCACGGAGAATGTCACTCACCACCCTGATAAGGTTATGACCTCCTGCTCGAAGTGGGAGCCTGGGTGCGTCTGGATCCAGGGATGTCCTCATGACAGCAGAGAAGTACGGAGCAAGAAAGGGGTAGTGAAGACACTTAACAGTAAAATAGGACACATTGGCATAAATCCTCTCCACAAGAGGGGGCAAGTTGAGCTCCAACTGCATACTCACAATACGGGTAGAGAGAGAACATCTCAAGATAAATCTCATGACTCGAATCTGGAACTTTTCAAGTGGCTCGAGAGCTGGTCTAGGAAGTTGACACAAGGCAGGAGACAGATAGTCAACCACTGACCGAAGTAGTAGGATGTAGAGGGTCCTCGCCACTGGGATGGAGACTCCTGCAGCATTGTTGGCAAGCCACTTGACAGGTGCAAAGCGGGGCTCCAGACGGTCAAGAAGGCTCTTCACAAAGGGATGAATTCGTTGACGTGCAGGTATAGCTGGGGTGATCCGGACTGGTGCACCTAAATACGTGTACTGTGTGCAGTGAGGGATGACATTACCACCCATGTCGAATGCGGGCAGTGCTCTGCAGTTGCGTGAAGTAAAAATCCTGCTTTTTTTCTGGGGAGATAATAAGGCCACAGGAGGTAGCAGACACGTAAAAATCATGGAGCATGTGCTGAAGGTCGTGAGTTGAGGTCGTGTGGATGCATATGTCGTCCGCATAGCAGGTAACTGTAGTACCGGGGATGACAGGAAGGAGGGAGAGTAGACGATGCATAAGGATATTGAATAGAAAAGGACTTAGCACACCCCCCTGAGGAGTACCCAGTTCAAACCGTTCATAGGAGCTATACGACCCTTTAAAAAGGACACTTGATGTTCTGTTGCAGAGATATCCCCGTATCCATTTCAGTATGTTCCCCCGAACTCCAAAGTCCACCAGCTGGTCAAGAATAATTTCCTTGTTGGCTATATCGAAGGCAGATTTGAGGTCCAGGAAGGCGACCACACTGGTGGGAGAAAGACGGGTGTAGAGTTCAGCGAGGCAGTGATGTGTGCTCCGTTGTGGGAGGAAACCATAAAGACTGGGGGAGAGTTTATCCTGTAGGCGGTGCATGAGCCGGGCAAGAAGGATGCGTTCAAACACTTTGCTGAAGCAGGAGGTGAGGGAGATAGGCCTAAATTTGTCGGTTCCAGG
>JAXCGZ010011533.1:75000-80000 GCA_037179515.1 Halocaridina rubra
AGGTTGTCCATGAAAATGCTTTGAAGTAATTTAGCTTTTCCCCCTTCACAAAGTTCCTCCCTCAAGGGTGTCCATGCAGAGAGATGCAGGAAAAATGATAATGAGTCAATTCGCAACTACTCTTGAAGGGTTAGCATGGACACTCCACATGCACTTATTCTGGTTGGCACCCTTTGGGAGAGAAAGTGCTGGATAAAGTAATATTACCACGGTTTTGTCCACTCAGAACCTTAGAGGGACAGTATTGTCAGTCCAGTTGTTAGCTATAGGTCAGATAACCATTATCATTCCTTATATCTTTTTGGCCTGACCATTTTTTTGCAAAAGTAGGCCCATTATTTACCATGGAAATGTGTGGAGTATTTTGGAGAACCTCAATGGCAGTTTTCTTTCTCCAATTTGTTCACAAATACAAACTCTGTGAAGGTTCCTGAGTGTAGAAGAATAAAGGAATTTGGAGTATAAAAAAAATATATATCCAGACCATATCTTGCTAAAATTAATAGTAAATTCATCCAAGTATAGAGGTGATTTCACTTCAAATTGTCACCCTATTCATAGAGATAAGCTTCGCAAGCATGAGTAAAGTTTTTTTTATATTATATAATGGATCAGAGAAGAGATAAACCTGTTGAAGGAAAAGGATTCAATTATCAATACATTGGTAATTGGATCGTGGTAAAAAACGACATCCAGAAAGTGTCATTAATAGTCTATTTCTCGTTCAGTGGCGATTGCACAGATGGAATTAGAATACTGCCATAATATACAAATTCTTTCAAAGCCATTCTTCATCTATATATTATTAAAACGTTATTTTCTAATCTGACCACTGTAAGTGGCTTAATGTGTTCCAGAACAGTAAAACATAAAATTATATTTTAAAACCTCCATACTTTATATATATATATATATATATATATATATATATATATATATATATATATATATATATATATATATATATATATATATATATATATATATATATATATATATATATATATATATATATATATATATATAAAATGTTCCGGTTTTACATCACGGACCCCCTTTTCTACCAAGGGCTATGACGGTTGCCTTCTTGTGAAGGACTTGTTTTGGAAAATGTAATCGTTACCCTGAGTGCATGCCCTTGCTAACCTCAGACCGTGAAGGGGCGTGAACCCTCGAAATGACGCCTCAGAGTCGCGGACGCTACCGCTTGAGCCACGGTGTCTATTTCACGAGAAACACGTGAATATTGTTAACGTAGAAGGTTATGGCTACGTAAAGAAACTAAAAACAAATTTGCTATCCTCAGTACTTTCTATTGTATGTATCTATTACTCTACTACTGAAGATGAGTAGCAGATCAATACACTCGAAAGCGCTAAAGATCTCAATATTTCTTTCAATTTCCTTACGTAGCCAAATTTCGAGACAGTTTTTTTTTTTTTACATCTTTTTCTAACGTGAGGACACATAAACAGCTATAAGTGATTTGTCATATAAAAATATATATATTATCTTTGTTTATAAGCTTATAAAAAACAATAATGAGTGGGACAGAAGTAATGGTATTAATAACAGTGAAAACGATGATAATAATAATGATAGTAATAATAATAATAATAATAATAATAACAATATTAATAATAATTTTAATATCAGCAAGAATGATAATAAAAAAATAGTGATGATATTAATGATAGAATAATAATAAGAATAATAATAATAATAATAATAATAATAGTAATAATAATAGTAATAATAATAGTAATAATAATAATAATAAATATAATAATAATAATAATAATAATAATAATAATAATAATAATAATAATAATAATTATGAGGTTGAAATTTATATTTATGGTAGAGATAGACCGTGGAACAATATAAAAAAATCAACTAATTACAGATAATGAATAATGAATGATTATAAAATGAATCAGGAAGGACATAATGTTCATGGAAGATGAAGAGTAAAATAACATTAATTACTCCAAGGTAATTGTTTTGCCATTAAGAAATGAAACGAAAAAGAAAATTATTTTTTAAATTTTTTCGATGCGTTTTTCTAGTTTCTTGAACTCTTCTCTTATTTCATTGGGCAGGTCATCTCCAACTTGTTCCTCGAAATACTTGGAAATATCTCTCACTTCTTGCTGCCAAAAGTCTTTGGGAATTCGGAAGATTTCATCCAGATCAATATTTTGTTCTCCAATGCAATCAAGGTTTAATGATGAGGGTTTTGGCAACAATCCTATCGCACTCTCTTCAGCCACGTCTTCTCCATCAACGCGCCTTAGAATCCAGTCCAGAACACGAACATTTTCTCCAAATCCTGGCCACATGAATCTTCCTTTCTCATCCTTGCGGAACCAATTAACGTGGAAGATTCGAGGCATTGGCTTATCTGTCCGATCTTCCATACTCAACCAGTGCTGCAGATAGTGTCCAAAGTTGTAGCCAAAGAAAGGCCTCATGGCAAATGGATCGTGCATTATAATCTTGCCTTTGTGTTCAGCTGCTGCCGTAGCTTCTGATCTCATGGCAGCTCCTACCATCACTCCATGCTTCCAGTTAAAAGCTTCATATATCAGAGGTACACCCTGAGGTCTTCTTCCTCCAAAAAGGATAGCAGATATTGGAACACCTTTGGGGTCTTCCCACGCAGGGTCAATAATGGGACACTGACCCGCTGGTGTACAAAATCTTGAGTTAGGGTGAGCAGCAGGCTTACCAGACTCCTTACTCCAATTTGTATCTCCAAGCCACGATGTAATTGTAACATTATTAGGAGTCTCGTTCTCTAATCCTTCCCAGAAAACTCCACCGTCACTCGTTTTTGCCACATTCGTGAAAATTGTGTTTGAGAGAACAGTTTTCATGGCAACAGGATTTGTATGCATTGAAGTGCCAGGCGCTACACCAAAGAAGCCATTCTCTGGGTTGATGGCTCTGAGAATTCCGTCTTCGTCAAACTTCATCCATGCTATGTCATCTCCAACGCATTCTACTTTGTAGCCTGGAATAGAGGGAGTCATCATGGCCAGGTTAGTTTTTCCACATGCAGATGGAAATGCAGCTGCAATGTACTTTTTAACTCCCTGAGGATTTGTGATACCAAGGATTAGCATGTGTTCAGCCAACCATCCTTCTTGTTTTGCAATAGTAGACCCAATCCTCAGAGCAAAGCATTTCTTACCCAAGAGAGAATTACCTCCATAACCTGAGCCATAGGATATTATCTCTTTAGTCTCAGGAATATGAGTGACAATGGTTTTTTCTGGGTTGCATGGCCAATTGTTTACGAGGGGCTTTTTAAGAGGAAGAGGACACCCCACTGAATGTAGGCATTTGACAAAATCTTCACCCCCTAATGCATCCAGAACTGCTCTTCCCATTCTAGTCATGATGCGCATAGAAGCCACGACATATGGAGAATCTGTCAATTCAATGCCGATCTTTGAGAGCGGGGAACCCACTGGACCCATGGAGAAAGGCACAACGTACATCGTTCTTCCAGCCATACAACCTGGAAAACGCTCTTGTATGGCTGTCTTGAGATCTTCGGGTGACATCCAGTTACCTAGAAGTCCCTTGACACCCTCTTTTGAAGTGGGTATCGTTTCCTGGCGGTCTTTAGTGACAATGAAGGTCTTACTTTCAACTCTCGCTACATCGCCAGGATCGGTTTTTGCCAACCAGCAATTGCTGTATTTTGGGAGAGGTTCAATCATGCCAACCTGTTGCATTACGTTGATTAAATTTCTCATCTCCCTGTCACTTCCATCACAGAGGTGCACATTTGCTGGTTGACACAAACGGGCACTTTCCTCCACAAATGCTCTTATCTGGAAATTCAGTTAGAAACCATTAGAAAAAAGTTAAAAACAACTGTTACTTCTGTTGCTAATGACAATAGAAACATTGTTTCAGTTTCGCTTAATAACGTTATGTATGACTAAGTTTTTTTCATTTTATATGAAACTGTAAATATTTACATGATGAGATACAGACCTTGGGTTTCAAATTGGCAAGTTTTCCATTGGTTACACGAAGTGGTCGTGAATCGAAGTCCAGGTTTTTCTTGTTTGCTTCAGCAGCAGCTTTGGAGACATCACTTAATATGCTACTACTCAGCCTGTCAAAGAAAATGGATTATTGTGGTATATATATATATATATATATATATATATATATATATATATATATATATATATATATATATATATATATATATATATATATATATATATGAGTGTGTGTGTGTGTGTACATTCATAAATGTGTATATACATACATACACATACACACACATACACACACATACATATATATATATATATATATATATATATATATATATATATATATATATATATATATATATATATATATATATATATATATATATATATATATATATATATATATATATATTACGAGTGTTATCTTTCAAATTGTGCAATCTTAAAAGATATAAATTACAATGAATATAAAAGAGGAACATGATATGTATACAGTAGTACCAATTCAAATATAAAAGCATAAAAATAAGCAAATTGATTATATATATATATATATATATATATATATATATATATATATATATATATATATATATATATATATATATATATATATATATATATATATATATATATATATATATATATATATATATATGCGATAATAGCATAATTCAAACTTACTTGGGTGATTCCATGATGTTATTAGCAGATTTAGATTCGATTAACACCATCTTGAATAAGTTGGAGGCGATTGTAGTGCTTAAATTCTGTGATACGAAAAGCAGTTCTTTGACTTTAAAATGGCTGATTTTCAACTTGGTTTGCGTTACTCTTGCCAAATGAAGGTCTTTTGCATTGCTGTGTTGCTGTGGAGGCAGCTGTAGATGAAGTGCGTTGAATCTTGTTCGAGGTTTCTTTTTATAGCCAGCTTGGACTGCGTGTGGCGTACTGGGAGGTGAGTCGAGTGTTGCCAGA
>JAXCGZ010011533.1:87500-106918 GCA_037179515.1 Halocaridina rubra
TACATCTCCCAAAACAAGTTCTTCGCAAGAAGGCAACCGTCCTAGCCCTTAGTAGAAAAGGGAGTCCGTGACGTACAACCGGAACAACCTTCTTTTCCTTCTTAGGAAGTGATTAAGCTCTAAAGATGTTTAGGTCATGAAGCACGTTAGTGATGGCAGCTAGACTGTTTGCCCTTTCAATAACCTTCGAGAGACAACATATATCAGCCGCTGTCGCTGAGTGGTAACGCTCGTGACTTTGATTTGTCAGGTCGTGGACTCGAGGCCCGTCGCCGTTTGAGGTTAGAAAAGGCATTCACTCAGGGAAATGTCTCATTTGCCATCACAAAATTTCCTCGCATTAGACACCGTCCTAACCCTTAATAGAAAAGGGAGTCCATGACGCAAAACCGATCACATTACATTTTTTGGCAAATATGAGCTTCCTCATTTCATCTCAAGGTCCCTATTGAAACTGTTCCCCTCCTTTTAGAGAGGGGGACTAGCATACTCCCTCCGTGTTCTTCTGCGTGTCGTAAGAATCGACTAAATGAGGCTTAGCGAGGGAGCTGGGAATCCCCTCCTCTGAATTTTTCTTCCTAAAGAGTTAGAGTATTTTGCCTTGACAAAATCACTCCCCTTATAAGGGGAAAACTGGCTTATGTATATAGATAGATAGATAGAAGATAGACAGATAGATAGATAGATAAATAGATAGATAGATAGATAGATAAGTAAATAGATAGATATATAAATAGATAAATAGATAGATAAATAGATAGATAGATATATAGATAGATAGATAGATAGATAGATAGATAGATAGATAGAACCTCATACAATGCATTGCATCTGTTCATATCTTAGGCAGTCTGAGTTGTATGTATTCTATGAAGAGCCGATCACCTATTCCCAATATTTAAGACCGCTTTCACACCAAAGTGGCACGTCGCACGTGGCATGCCACGTGGCACGCCAATTGGAAACGAACATCTGGAAATATATGAAACCTTTCACACAGAAGTGGCGTGACACGTCCCATGTGCCACGCCACTTCTGTGTGAAAATTTTCATATATTTCTGTATGTTCGTTTTCAACTGGCGTGCCACGTGGCATGCCACGTGGCTCTGGTGTCTTTAAAATATCACTACCCAGCTAAACTGAATGTACAACTCTTATTTGCACAATCTCCATCTGCTCTTTTGAAACGTGATGTTTTTGTGCACAACTGTACCTTAGGGTATTATAATGATAGTGCCATGGAAGTACTGAAAGGTCAAATGACTGATGGAAATAAGGTCTTTCTTGCAATATTTCTGCATGATAGTTTTTGTCTAGGATCTTTCATTTTTATTTTTTTATTATTTGCATGGTTTCTAAGTCACTATAACTAATATCGTTTTTATGTATTTTTTCTCTTTATTTTCATTTATTTTTATTATTATTATTATTATTATTATTATTATTATTATTATTATTATTATTATTATTATTATTATTATTATTATTATTATTATTATTATTATTGTTATTATTATTATTATTATTATTATTATTATTATTATTATCATCATCATCATTATCATTATCATTATCATTATCATTATCATTATCATTATTATTATTATTATTATTATTATTATTATTATTATTATTATTAAGGGAGGGGGTTGAAATAGTTTCTACGTGTTTCCCTGCGGTCGTAAGAATCGATTAAATGGGCGGAGAGAGGAGAATGGGAATCCCCTTCTTTGTATTTTGTCGTCTCAAAGAGTAAGAGTATTTGCCTTGACTCAGCCAATCCCCTTTTAAGGAGAAAATGGCTCATGTACGTGGATATATATATATATATATATATATATATATATATATATATATATATATATATATATATATATATATATATATATATATATATTTTTTCTTTTTTTTTTTTTTTTTTTTTTTTTTAAGAGTGTGACACCGGGACAGGCAGAAAATGCCCTCATCAACAAAGGCCCGAGCACGAGAAAATACCAAGACGAAGGAAAAGAAAAAGGTTAAGGGCAAGGCAGAGATGAGGTAATGTCACACAAAGGAAAACGACAGACAGAAAAAAACAGTCAAAGTAAAGAGGACCCAGAGATATGGAGGACTAGGCTCTGAGGTGACGATAGATCTGCGTTTTGAAGGATGATTAGGTCATAAGAATTAGAAAAGACAGAAGGAGGAAGAGAGTTCCAGTGTCTGGAGGTAGATGGGAAGAAGCAGTCGCTGCACCAACCAATGCGCGAGCTACAAATCTCCACACAGTACCTGTGAGATGAGGCCTCTTGGCGAGTGTTACGCGGCCTCGGCAGTGGAGGAGGGATGCAACTCGCCAACTCATCAGAGCAGCGATGGAAGTAGTAGCGATAGAAAAGCGAAAGGGAAGATACCTTACGGCGAAGAGAGAGAGAATCCAGGTTAGAAGTAAGAGAAGGATCATTAATGAGTCTGACTGCCTTAGATTCAACCCTATCAAGAAGATAAGTAAAGGAAGAAGCATCCCAGATGTGTGAGCAGTATTCTAAGCAGGGGCGGATAAGACCTTTGTAAATTTTAAGTAACTGCAATGAGGAAAAGTAATAACGAAAACGAAACAAAACCCCCAATTTTTTGGATGAAGATTTAGAACTTTGGATTATGTGCTTCCTCCAAGACAAGTTAGAGGCTATATGAATTCCTAATATATTGATAGAGTTAAGAGGGTAAATTTCATTAGTTTCGAAGACAATAGGGTTATCAGGAGGAGAAGAAGATAAAGAGATAGCCAGAAACTGTGTCTTGGAGGCATTGAATTTAACTAAATTTTGAGTGCCCCATTCAGATACTCTCTGCAAATCGGAGTTAAGAGTAGAAGAAAGAGTGATACGAGATTGATTACGAGTAACAGATGAAGGTTGTGAAGAAAAGGCAGAGGAAAAGTGAAGGGTAGAATCATCGGCAAAGGCATGAAGAAGAGAGGAAGATGGGGATTGTAGAAGATCATTGATGAAGAGAAGGAAGAGAGTAGGTGAAAAAACAGAGCCCTGTGGAACACCACTGGAATCAGAGAAAGGGCTAGATGTCGCGCCATCAACAACTACAGATATAGAACGGTCAGTAAGAAAACTGGAAATCATAGAACAGATAGAAGGGGTAAAGCCATAGGCAGGGAGTTTGGCCAACAGAGCCTTGTGCCAGACTCTGTCAAAAGCCTTAGAGATATCAAGGGCGACGACAAAGGACTCCCCATAGTTCCTCAGAGAAGATGACCATACATGAGTAAGATAGGACAGGAGATCACCAGTGGATCTTGCCTTGCGGAAGCCGTACTGGTGATCGGAGATAAGTGAGTTAGATTCAAGGCGTTTCAAGAAGTGAGCATTGAGCAAAGTTTCGAAAACTTTAGCAATAGAGGAGGTTAGAGCAATATATATATATATATATATAATATATATATATATATATATATATATATATATATATATATATAATATATATATATATAATATATATATATATAATATATATATATATATATATATATATATATATATATATATATATATATATATATATATATATATATATATATATATATATATGATATTAATAATTATATACATATAAACTTTTATTTTCTTAGTTTCATTGGTTTAGTTCATAATGACTGATTTGATTTAACTCTTGAAGTTTTCAACTCTGTTAATATTCCATTAAGTATTATTAATAATAATAGAAAATAAAATAATTTACTATAGTCACCTAAGTATAATTTTGTTTTCTTTGAATGACCTTCTTGTGGAATTCATAGAAAACGATCAAATGCGATTTGCTTAAGAGAGATTTTCTATTAAATTACTGTATATACTTTAATAATTAGGGGAGTTATTTGATGAACAAAAAAGCTAGAATTAAGTAGAAAAAACATTTAGAAAAACATACAATAATGAAATCTTTTAAAAGTAATTTTATTAATATATAAGTATAAATAACAAGTAACATATTTTAATGCCGATTATTTATGATTATTAAGAAATTCTCATTTCAGGTTTTTTTTTATATATGACTCAATACTTAAGCCTGACACCGAGATGGTCAAAGAATATTGCCCTCATCGTGCCCGGGCACCAAGAAAACGAGAAAGTATAAAATAAAAGACATATCGAGAGAAAATAAGAGATGTGTTCTGTATACTTCTTAATATTCTTTGTACATATACAATATGGTGATAAGTCTTTTTCTCTATATGGGTAACATGAGAAAATAGTCCTTATGTTTAATAAAACTTTTAACTTTTTATCTTTTCAAGGTCATCCCTAGAATACTGAAACATCACCGTCTAGACTCTAGACCAAGATTTTCTTAATATATCACTGAATTCATTCTGAGAGACTGACTTTGTCTCATTGATTAAACACGATTGGACAAATTAATCATTTTAACAGCATTTTCATCCTCTAAACTAGTTTCTACGTAAGTAAGATCAAGAAATGGAATTAAATGCCTACTGGAGTCGATTTTACGTCACGAACTCCCTTTTCTACTAAGGGCTAGGACGGTTGCCTTCTTGCGAAGAACTTATTTTGGCAGATGTAATTGTTACCCTGAGTGTATGCCCTTACTAACCTCAGTCCGAGACGGGGCGCGAACCCTCGACATGCCGCCTCAGAGGTCGAGGGTTAGCTCCCCGCCATACACTCAAGGTAACGATTACATTTGCCAAAACAAGTCCTTCGCAAGAAGGCAACCGTCCTAGCCCTTAGTAGAAAAGGGAGTACGTGACGTAAAATGCCTACTACAGATTTTATTTTTACTTCAATCAAATTGACTTCAGCCCCCAGAATATGAAACACTCTCAAAATTATAATCCAACCTTGATAGTGGATAGCAACGCGTCTCTCATTTGAATATATTATTTTTACTGAATGTTTCAGATAACACTTGATGTCAATGACTGATCCAAACATACTTATGATGGATAAGAGTGACTATTCTTCTCCTGATAAGAAAAGTTGGGCATTTGTGACGTGATATAATTATGATACATCTAATGAAAATGTATCAGTCACCATTTGGAGGTCACAAGATGCAGGACTGGTGCCTCTTGCTGGTGATTTTCAACGGATTTACTCTTGGCGTGAATGTCATTGCTAAAGAGGGAAAAAACGACATTGAAAATAAAGAAAATTATTATTATCAGACACAAGATTGCAGCAGTGACGAAGAAAACATATATAATACCTGCAATAAGGAACGAGATGATCTAATTCTAAACGAGAGACATGGAATCATTGATGAAGATCGTATTAAGTTATCCTGAAGAAGTAGTGTATACAGCAGCCGCCCTTGAACATGAAGCTTACAGCGATCTCACGGAGGGCGGGTTAGCCCTTCTGCAGGAGAATGCCAGAATATTCAAGCATTTTGCCTCACTTGCAAAACAGCAGGTATTGTACTAAAATTGGTATTGTTGTATTGGGAATTTGTTAATGTTCTTGATATTCAATAACCTAAAAAGAAATATTAGAATCTTTTCTTAAAGTTTTCGCCATAATTGTGTTAGACATTGAAAAGTGGATTTTCCAAGAATTTTTTTTTATGTAATCGATAGACTTTTATCACCATTTTCAATAGATTTGCTGGATATATCTGATAAACAACCCATTTTCGTTTTGAATTCATATGGGAAAAAAAACATAAGCAGATTGGCCACATGTCATTTTTAGAATCAATTTCGGGCTTCAAGTTTACAAGTTATTCTGATGTTAATATATTTCATTCCTGCCCAGGGTGCGGATATTATAGTCTTCCCAGAATACGGTTTGACCAGCACTCACCTGGGAGGATCTTTGGACACGTTTCTCACACAAACCCAGATTGTGCCCTCTGCCAACGATAGCCTCATACCCTGTGATGCCAAGATTGTTGATAATTACACCATGGTAACAATAAGTCTCCTGCTGGCTGATATGTTATGAACATATTAAACGAATGAAAATATATATTTCTGTATATATATATATATATATATATATATATGTGTGTGTGTGTGTGTGTGTGTGTGTGTGTGTGTGTGTGTGTGTGTGTGTGTGTGTGTGTGCGCGTGCGTGTGTTTGTTTGTTAGTTTGTTTGTTTGTTTGATTGTTTGTTTTTGTGTGGGTGAATGGATGGGTGAGTGGATGCTTAGGAGGTGTGTGTGTGTGTGTGTGTGTGTGTGTGTGATTACCTAATTGTGATTACCTAATTGTGTTTACGGGAAAGAGCCCAAAGCTCGTATCTTCCCGTCTCCTCATCGGTTCCATTTTAGACTTAGGCATACTTATCATACCTGTCCTTAAAGCTATGGATTGAGATAGCATTAACTACCTCCTCGCTTAGCCAATTCCAATTATCAACTACTCTTACACTGAAAAAGTATTTCCTTACATCCTGCAAAGAAGTTTTCTTACCAAGCTTCAAACTATGACCTCTAGTTCTAGAGCCAGCCATATCAAAATATCGATCCCTATCCACTCTATCATAACCATGAAGGAATTTAAAGACTGTCACCATATCCACCCTCACTCTTCTAGCTTCGAGTGATGGTAAGTCTAATTCCCTCAGCCTCTCATCATAACTGAGATTGCGTATTTCTGGCACCAGTTTCGTGGCATGTCTTTGAACTTTTTCAAGCTTAGCTTTTTGCTTTTTCAAGTGCGGATTCCAAAAGGGGGCTGCATATTCGAGTTTTGGCCTCACATAGGTTACATAAATATTTCTGAACATTTCCTTGTCCATGTGCCTGAAGGCTACCCTTACATTTGATAAGAATGCATATGCTGCCCTTACTATGCCATTTATATGTATTTCTGGAGACAAATCTGCCAGTATGTTTACTCCTAGATCTCTCTCATTTTCTGTCTCTTGAAGTTGTACTCCAGCCACCGAGTAGTCAAGCTTGGGCCTTCTTGCACTTCTACCCATTCTCATTACCTTACATTTTGAAGTATTGAATTTCATTAGCCACTTTTCTGACCACTCATGCAGATTATTTAGATCCTCCTGAAGTTCTCTACCATTGTTCTCGTTTTTTACTTTCTTCACAATCTTTGCATCATCTGCAAACATATTCATGAATGAATTTACAGACTCTGGTAGGTCATTTACATATACAAGGAACAAAAGTGGCCCTAAAACTGAACCCTGTGGAACTCCACTACTAACTCTTCTCCATTCAGACACTGAGTGTCTTACTCTAACCCTCTGTTCCCTTCCTTCTAAGTAAGTTTTTATCCATTCCAAAACATTTCCACCTATTCTAGCCATTGATTGCAGCTTCCTAATAAGTCTCCCATGTGGAACAGTGTCAAACGCTCTCTGGAAGTCTAGGAATATGCAATCTGCCCAGCCCTCTCTTTCCTGTAAGATTTGGCTTACCTCATCATAAAATTCTAATAAGTTTGTTACTGTTGATCTACCTTCTCTGAAGCCATGTTGCCTCACTGACAAAAAGTTGAAGGATTCCAAGTGAAGAGAGATATGTTTCCTTAGTAGTTTCTCCATAACTTTGCAAACTATGCTGGTCAAGGAAACTGGTCTATAGTTCAGAGCCGTATCCCTCCTTCCCTTTTTGAAGATAGGTATCACATTTGCTTGTTTCCAGCATCTTGGAATCTCCCCCGACTCCAGTGACTCCTTAAATATGATACTTAGTGCCACTGATATTGTGTTTGCGCATTTTTTAAGCACATGAGGGGATATGTCATCGGTACCTGTAGCTTTATGAACATCTAAATCCATCAGCACTTTGCATACCTCTGTGGCTGTAAGGTTGATATTCTCTAATACCGGCCCTTGAGCTTCTATCACTGCAATCTGAGGGGGTGGGGTATTTTCTACTGTAAATACTGACTGAAACTCCTTGTTCAATTCTTTGCAGATCTCTTCATCCGTCTCAGTGATGCTTCCATCCGCTCTCTTTAGCCTTAAAACCTGTTCTTTTACCTTCAGTTTTCTTCTGATAAAGCTGTGGAAAAGCTTGGGATTTTCTTTAGCCTTCCTGGTGATGTCCCTCTCATAGTCTCTCTCTGCCTCTCTCCTTTTACTTAGGTAGTCATTTCTTGCTCTTTTGTAGGTTTGACAGGCATTTATGTTTTTTCTCCTCCTATACCTTTTCCAGCATTTGTCTCTCCACTCCTTAGCTCTTTTTACACCCATTATCGAACCATTTCTCTCTGGCATGAATTACACCTACTTTGGTGACAGGTATGCAGCAATCTACTATCTTCCCATATTTCTCACAAAAGATGTCATACATTTCTTGTACAGATTTGTTGTAAAATAAGGTTCTCCAGTCAATAACTGCAAAAAGCTCATTCATTTTGATGTAATCTCCTTTCGGATAGTTCCTCCTCATGTCCTCAGTGCCTCTACTCTCAGGAAGAATATCTTCAATGATATACTCCATCAACAACACACAGTGGTCACTCTTTCCAGTGTGTGATTACCTAATTGTGATTACCTAATTGTGTTTACGGGAAAGAGCCCAAAGCTCGTATCTTCCCGTCTCCTCATCGGTTCCATTTTATACTTAGTCATACTTATCATACCTGTCCTTAAAACTATGGATTGAGATAGCATTAACTACCTCCTCGCTTAGCCAATTCCAATTATCAACTACTCTTACACTGAAAAAGTATTTCCTTACATCCTGCGAGGAAGTTTTCTTACGAAGCTTCAAACTGTGACCTCTAGTTCTAGAGCCAGCCATATCAAAATATCGATCCCTATCCACTCTATCATAACCATGAAGGAATTTAAAGACTGTCACCATATCCCCCCTCACTCTTCTAGCTTCGAGTGATGGTAAATCTAATTCCCTCAGCCTCTCATCATAACTGAGATTGCGTATTTCTGGCACCAGTTTCGTGGCATGTCTTTGTACCTTTTCAAGTGCGGATTCCAAAAGGGGGCTGCATATTCGAGTTTTGGCCTCACATAGGTTACATAAATATTTCTGAACATTTCCTTGTCCATGTGCCCGAAGGCTACCCTTACATTTGATAAGAATGCATATGCTGCCCTTACTATGCCATTTATATGTATTTCTGGAGACAAATCTGCCAGTATGTTTACTCCTAGATCTCTCTCATTTTCTGTCTCTTGAAGTTGTACTCCAGCCACAGAGTAGTCAAGCTTGGGCCTTCTTGCACTTCTACCCATTCTCATTACCTTACATTTTGAAGTATTGAATTTCATTAGCCACTTTTCTGACCACTCATGCAGATTATTTAGATCCTCCTGAAGTTCTCTACCATTGTTCTCGTTTTTTACTTTCTTCACAATCTTTGCATCATCTGCAAACATATTCATGAATGAATTTACAGACTCTGGTAGGTCATTTACATATACAAGGAACAAAAGTGGCCCTAAAACTGAACCCTGTGGAACTCCACTACTAACTCTTCTCCATTCAGACACTGAGTGTCTTACTCTAACCCTCTGTTCCCTTCCTTCTAAGTAAGTTTTTATCCATTCCAAAACATTTCCACCTATTCTAGCCATTGATTGCAGCTTCCTAATAAGTCTCCCATGTGGAACAGTGTCAAACGCTTTCTGGAAGTCTAGGAATATGCAATCTGCCCAGCCCTCTCTTTCCTGTAAGATTTGGCTTACCTCATCATAAAATTCTAATAAGTTTGTTACTGTTGATCTACCTTCTGTGAAGCCATGTTGCCTCACTGACAAAAAGTTGAAGGATTCCAAGTGAAGAGAGATATGTTTCCTTAGTAGTTTCTCCATAACTTTGCAAACTATGCTGGTCAAGGAAACTGGTCTATAGTTCAGAGCCGTATCCCTCCTTCCCTTTTTGAAGATAGGTATCACATTTGCTTGTTTCCAGCATCTTGGAATCTCCCCCGACTCCAGTGACTCCTTAAATATGATACTTAGTGCCACTGATATTGTGTTTGCGCATTTTTTAAGCACATGAGGGGATATGTCATCAGGACCTGTAGCTTTATGAACATCTAAATCCATCAGCGCTTTGCATACCTCTGTGGCTGTAAGGTTGATGTTCTCTAATACCGGCCCTTGAGCTTCTATCACTGCAATCTGAAGGGGTGGGGTATTTTCTATTGTAAATACTGACTGAAACTCCTTGTTCAATTCTTTGCAGATCTCTTCATCCGTCTCGGTGATGCTTCCATCCGCTCTCTTTAACCTAAAAACCTGTTCTTTTACCTTCAGTTTTCCTCTGATAAAGCTGTGGAAAAGCTTGGGATTTTCTTTAGCCTTCCTGGTGATGTCCCTCTCATAGTCTCTCTCTGCCTCTCTCCTTTTACTTAGGTAGTCGTTTCTTGCTCCTTTGTAGGTTTGCCAGGCATTTATGTTTTTTCTCCTCCTATACCTTTTCCAGCATTTGTCTCTCCACTCCTTAGCTCTTTTACACCCATTATCGAACCATTTCTCTCTGGCATGAATTACACCTACTTTGGTGACAGGTATGCAGCAATCTGTGTGTGTGTGTCTGTGATTACCTAATTGTGATTACCTAATTGTGTTTACGGGAAAGAGCCCAAAGCTCGTATCTTCCCGTCTCCTGATCGGTTCCATTTTATACTTAGTGATACTTATCATACCTGTCCTTAAAACTATGGATTGAGATAGCATTAACAACCTCCTCGCTTAGCCAATTCCAATTATCAACTGCTCTTACACTGAAAAAGTATTTCCTTACATCCTGCAAAGAAGTTTTCTTACCAAGCTTCAAACTATGACCTCTAGTTCTAGAGCCAGCCATATCAAAATATCGATCCCTATCCACTCTATCATAACCATGAAGGAATTTAAAGACTGTCACCATATCCCCCCTCACTCTTCTAGTTTCGAGTAATGGTAAGTCTAATTCCCTCAGCCTCTCATCATAACTGAGATTGCGTATTTCTGGCACCAGTTTCGTGGCATGTCTTTGAACTTTTTCAAGCTTAGCTATGTGCTTTTTCAAGTGCGGATTCCAAAAGGGGGCTGCATATTCGAGTTTTGGCCTCACATAGGTTACATAAATATTTTTGAACATTACCTTCTCCATGTGCCTGAAGGCTACCCTTACATTTGATAAGAATGCATATGCTGCCCTTACTATGCCATTTATATGTATTTCTGGAGACAAATCTGCCAGTGTGTTTACTCCTAGATCTCTCTCATTTTCTGTCTCTTGAAGTTGTACTCCAGCCACTGAGTAGTCAAGCTTGGGCCTTCTTGCACTTGTACCAATTCTCATTACCTTACATTTTGAAGTATTGAATTTCATTAGCCACTTTTCTGACCACTCATGCAGATTATTTAGATCCTCCTGAAGCTCTCTACCATTGTTCTCGTTTTTTACTTTCTTCACAATCTTTGCATCATCTGCAAACATATTCATGAATGAATTTACAGACTCTGGTAGGTCATTTACATATACAAGGAACAAAAGTGGCCCTAAAACTGAACCCTGTGGAACTCCACTACTAACTCTTCTCCATTCAGACACTGAGTGTCTTACTCTAACCCTCTGTTCCCTTCCTTCTAAGTAAGTTTTTATCCATTCCAAAACATTTCCACCTATTCTAGCCATAGATTGCAGCTTCCTAATAAGTCTCCCATGTGGAACAGTGTCAAATGCTTTCTGGAAGTCTAGGAATATGCAATCTGCCCAGCCCTCTCTTTCCTGTAAGATTTGGCTTACCTCATCATAAAATTCTAATAAGTTTGTTACTGTTGATCTACCTTCTCTGAAGCCATGTTGCCTCACTGACAAAAAGTTGAAGGATTCCAAGTGAAGAGAAATATATTTCCTTAGTAGTTTCTCCATAACTTTGCAAACTATGCTGGTCAAGGAAACTGGTCTATAGTTCAGAGCCGTTTCCCTCCTTCCCTTTTTGAAGATAGGTATCACATTTGCTTGTTTCCAGCATCTTGGAATCTCCCCCGACTCCAGTGACTCCTTAAATATGATACTTAGTGCCACTAATATTGTGTTTGCGCATTTTTTAAGCACATGAGGGGATATGTCATCAGGACCTGTAGCTTTATGAACATCTAAATCCATCAGCGCTTTGCATACCTTTGTGGCTGTAAGGTCGATGTTCTCTAATACCGGCCCTAGAGCTTCTATCACTGCAATCTGAGGGGGTGGGGTATTTTCTACTGTAAATACTGACTGAAACTCCTTGTTCAATTCTTTGCAGATTTCTTCATCCGTCTCAGTGATGCTTCCATCCGCTCTCTTTAGCCTTAAAACCTGTTCTTTTACCTTCAGTTTTCCTCTGATAAAGCTGTGGAAAAGCTTGGGATTTTCTTTAGCCTTCCTGGTGATGTCCCTCTCATAGTCTCTCTCTGCCTCTCTCCTTTTACTTAGGTAGTCATTTCTTGCTCTTTTGTAGGTTTGTCAGGCATTTATGTTTTTTCTCCTCCTATACCTTTTCCAGCATTTGTCTCTCCACTCCTTAGCTCTTTTACACCCATTATCGAACTATTTCTCTCTGGCATGAATTACACCTACTTTGGTGACAGGTATGCAGCAATCTACTATCTTCCCATATTTCTCACAAAAGATGTCATACATTTCTTGTACAGATTTGTTGTAAAATAAGGTTCTCCAGTCAATAACTGCAAAAAGCTCATTCATTTTGAAGTAATCTCGTTTACGATAGTTCCTCCTCATGTCCTCAGTGCCTCTACTCTCAGGAAGAATATCTTCAATGATATACTCCATCAACAACACACAGTGGTCACTCTTTCCAATTGGTGGTTCATACTCAAGTTTTTCAATATCCAACACATTATCTGTGAACACTAGATCAAGTAGTGATGGCTCATCCCCACCACTGGCTCTTGTTGGTTCCATTACATGTTGGTGTAGGAAATTCCCTTGTACGCAATCTAGGAATCTTGCCCCGAATGAGTCCTCACCACTGTGTGGGTCAAGATTTATCCAATCTATCTCTTTATGATTAAAGTCTCGCATAATCAAAATCCTACATTTTTTTTCCCGTGCCATGTTAACAACTGAGTTTATGACTTCAATAGTACCTATATGACTTTCCTCATACACTTCAAGCCTATTTTGGTTCCTTGGTGGGTTGTATACAACAGTTATTATAATGCTCTCTGACCCAGTATTTATGCGAGCAACAAGAAATTCCTTGAACTCACTTTCTATAGCCAAGTTTATTTCTTCAACTTGAATCCTTTCACTTATGAGCAGTGCTATCCCTCCACCAGTCCTCTCAGATCTTTCAACCCTTAGTATTCTGAAGCCCTTAGGAAAAACTGTGACACTGTTTATGTCCTCACTCAACTTAGTCTCTGTAATTGCTACTATATCTGCCTTACTGTTTTGAATCCTATCTTTTAATTCTACTGCCTTACCAGCTAATCCATCAGCATTTGTGTATAACAATCGTAATGAGGCCCCATCCCCTGATCTTCTGCCATTATCTTCTTTATCTCCCCTTTGTCTGGAAGAACTCTGTAACGAAAATTTTTCTTCTCTTCTTCATTTCTTTCATCACTTAACCTTCTTGCCTCTTGCAACAAGTTTTTGATCTTTCCCATCTCTTCCTGTGTTCTGTATCGTCTAATGAACACTTCTTTGAATTCTTGAAGGTCTTTTACACTTTTTTTTTCTCAACAATATTTCCCTACATGTTTCCCCTCTCTCAAAGGTTACTTTTGTTGGTCTCGGCTTTCCTTCCCTCGAATATTTACCTAGTTGGTGTATGTTTACAATATCCTCAGGACCACAAACTACTCCAAGCTTTCTTATCAGGTCTACAACCCTAGCTTTATTTTCTTCAAGTCTCCCCTGCCATGTTGGCTCCCGGGATTCGCTTATGCCTGAGATTACCACTGTCTTCTCCTTATCAAGTGCCTGTCTGATGAGTGGGTTTGCCCTTTCCATCACAATGTCTTTCATTTTTTCGATTACTGTCTCTTTATAGTCAACTGTTTGTATGTTTTTCAGTGCCACCACCTTTACAGCCTCTTTTACTGTATGTGTGTGTGTATGTGTTTATATGTATGTATATGTGCATATGTATATATATGTGTATATATATATATATATATATATATATATATATATATATATATATATATATATATATATATATATATATATATATATATATATATATATATATATATATATATATATATATATATATATATATATATATATATATATATATATATATATATATATATATGTAGACTCAAATGTATGTATGTGTCTGTGGGTATATAATTATTACTAATCAGTCAATTAATATCAGAGCTCACCAAGAATACAAACCTTTAAACATTAACTAAAGGAAGTCATATCTGGGCAGTGTGATATTTTTTTAACCAAAACTTAGCAAGAGGGTCTGCCCCTCTCTATTTATTTCTTTCTTCTTTAATTTTCGTGCTTATCCCCCCCAATCCTTCCCATCCTATATCCCCCTCTCTTCAGTGATGACACCCTGAAGAGGGCTAAGAGAGTTCACTCGACGTCGTCACTGTTTTTTCCCCCACCTATCCTATCCCATCCATTTCAGTTTCAGTTTCAGTAGCAACATAAAAAATAATTGCCCCCCCCCCCTGCTCTATGGATAAATGATGAAATAAAGATTGCTATATCAAATCGAAATAAGATGAAGCAAAGTTTATGCCGAAATCATAAAGGAATAAATGAAGAGCAATATAAACTGTCCAAAAAGCGTGTAAAAATTATTTCAACAGGCTAAAACAAATAACTACAAATGCAAATTCCAGGACTGTAAAATTCAAAGTGGTAAACTATTGACGATTATAAAAGATATAATACCAAGCAAAAAGACCGCTCTAAAGGCCATGGGCCATTTTCCCCTTATAAGGGGAGTGACTGAGTCAACACAAATACTCTGACTCTTTGGGAAGAGAAAATACAGAGGAGGGGATTCCCAGTCCTTTCTCTCTGCCTCATTTAGTCGACTCTTACGACACGGAGGGGAACACGGAGGAAGTATTCTAATAAATGTAAATGCGCCATCAGAGTCATGTGAAAAGCTTAATATGATTTTGCAAGCATTGTGAAGGAAGTTTATGAAAGCATAAAGTCAAACAGTATTCAAGAACACCAATATGAAAAGACTGAAACATTTAACTATTAAGGCACTCCATTTAGGCCTCAACCTGTAGACATAATCTCATTAATAAATATAGTAAAAATAAACTTGGAAAATAAAAATTCTTGTGGAGCAGATGGAATGTCTACAAAATTCTTGAAAGATTCATTACCTATGCTATTTTTTATTTATTTATTTTTTTGCATTTCTCACCTTTCTCACCATACGCCTGAGTAGATAGTTATCTAAATGTCAGTCGGCTGACCATGTATGAAGCTCCTCCACTACTGAGGGCCATTAAATTTGGGTAGCCATGCGTTGCTTGAGCAAAGAGATTTTCTTCCAGTATCTTGCTAGGACTATCCTAAAAACCCTCCCCATTTATCCGGGCTTGGGACCGGCACTGAGCTAAGCTGGCCTGCTTAACCAAGTGACTGGGTTATTTTTTTTTAAATAACTGTGATTATCAACACCTCAAATGTCACATATGTATTCCCAGAAGAATAAGGTAAGGAATTGTTTGCCCAGTATTTAAATAGGAAGACAATGAGAATCCAAGCAACCACAGACCCCTTACCCTTCTCCTAATTTTATCAAAAGTTTTAGAGAAAATTGTTGCAAACCAGTTGTATGAATATTTGTCAATAAACCATCTAGTTTCGAGAACCCAACACGGATTCAGGAAGGGTCTATCTGCAAAAAATGCAAGATCTCGCCTCAGCAGTCAAGCTTACTTCGAACTTTATTTATTTGGCGTCTTCACAGAAATTCATCTGGCACAAACAAGGTGAGAGATAGTGTATGGTAAAGCTCGTTGGTCGTACAAATTGGGAATTCGAGAAACTGGTCAAATTCTTTACTGGTCAAATAGTTTACTGGTCAAATCCTACGAAAAATTTCTCAGATTCCATTCCCATACAAAACGATCTTTTATAGATTACCTAACTGGAATCTCATTTGCCAAACTTAATTCCTCGAACTGGAAATTACTGCCGATATACATTGATAAGAAATTTCTTTAATTGAATGTGCTAAACAAAAATCTCATCATCAGAAGATTAATTATTGGCTCGTAAAAATCCATCCCTTTTTCCTAACGAATTTTAATTTCATTTCACCCACTTTCTATCATCGTAAATAAAGTGCTTTATGTAAAAACTGGCAAATAAAGTAATTTACTATATAAATTGCAAATAATTAATAATTTAACTAAAGTGTTTTATGCTATAAGCCGCTAATAATTAATAAGGTATTTTACCCTGTTGGCTTTGTAAATGTTTCTTGTTAACCATAATTTAATGAATACATACTGTATTTATCTTCCTGATTCTTCATATATTGGGGATAAAGTGTTTTCAGTTATGTTGCAAATACTTCAAAAGGTGGTTTTGTCCTTCTTGCATTGCAAATATTCTTGCTAACCAAAATTGAATGAATACTGTATTTATCTCATAGGTTCTCCCTTTATCGTATATAAAGTGTTTTACCATATAAATTGCAAATAATTAATAAGCAATTTAGCCCAATTGGTATTGTAAACTTTTGTGGTTGCCTACAATGTAAGGAATACATACTGTATTTGTCTCGCTTATTCTTCGTTAATTGTGAATAAATTGTTTTCCTCTATTCCCAGTAAATAATTAATGGTTTTGTATGTTCTTATGGTAGCATAAAGATTTCTTGTTAGCTGTGACTAAACACTATATTTTCATTCAGTAGAATAATATTGGTAGCTCATTATTTGTGTGCTCGTGCCTTCGGTTTTCCCATTATTAACAGTGTGTCACTTCTGATTCTGCAATTGCAGTGTCCTCTATTCTACTCTGCCTGTGTGACAAAGGTGATCATCGAATTAAGGCCAAAGTCTTGGCATCCGTCTGTGGTGCCAGAAATCAAAATCATGCTCACCACCTCTGAGATTCGAGGCAGCATTCCATAAATTTAGATTTTAAATTTGTTCTAGTAAATGTGTAGGTGGGTTGAAAAGTGTAATGAGAAATAGATATTTGGGAATGAATGCAAAGAGAAGGATATATGAAGGTGTGATTGTGCCGACAGCATTGTATGGAGCAGAGACTTGGAATGCAAGAGAGGATGAAAGAAACAAGTTGAATGTAATGGAGATGAGGTGTTTGAGAGGTATGATTGGTGTATCTAGAATAGATAGAGTAAGAAATGAGGATGTCAGGCAGAGAACGGGTGTTGGAATGAAGCTGTCGGATAGGTTAGATCAGAAAGTGTTGAGATGGTTTGGACACATGGAAAGGATGAGTAATGAACGATTAGTGAAGAGAGTGTGGAGTGCAAAGGTGATTGGAGTTAGGTTAAGAGGGAGACCTAGAATGAGATGGATGGATGGCGTGAATAGAGCACTGAATGCACGTGGAATGTAAGTGGAACAGGGAAGAGTGCATGCAAGAGATAGGAATGAGTGGAGGAAGATTGTGCAGATATGATGCGGCCCAAAGGGATTGCTCGCACCTGCTAGCTCAGTGAACTGTGCTGGATGGGTGTGAGGGGAGTTGCCATTTGATGAAGCGGTGGGGGTGAACCAGCTGCGGCTGCCGGGCCTCATTGTAGAATACCCTTGCCCACTTACCTTGTGGATGACCCAAGCAGGGTGGAAGGGGGGGTGATGTGGCAACCCTCTTTCCCCAAGGAGCTGAGAGGAGTGGTTGAGGTGTGTATGTGGACTGTGGTGAATGCGCGTTTCTTGGCTCGGCCACCCCCCTTACAAGGGGGAATGAGGCTTATGTCTATGTAGAATTGTTCTAGCTTTCCAAAAATTAATTAAATCTTTTTAATGTGTCATTGTATTTCCAAAATTAAAATAAAGTTTAATTCTGAGTTTCAATTAACCAAGTAGTGGTAGCCCGGGTGGGATGTTCTAGTACAGTAATATCTGTCCTGTCTATTTGTAAGCTCTTAACCGAGTTCAGTACTTTGAGCCTCCTTAGTAAAACAGATACTTAATAGACTCAGTTAGGTCTCGGTTAGGAGTTCACAAACATCATAGATATTAAAATCTTTAATTGCACAACTCCACGAATACCACTACTGGAACAGTGAAACTCAGAATTCAACTTTCTTTTAATTTTGGAGAGTGTAGACAAAATTATAAGATTTTACTTTATGGAATGCAGCCTCTACTTCTGGAGGTGGTGAGCACAATTTCGATTCCCGGCACCACATACCAGTGCCAAGACTTGGGCCTCAACTCGAAGGAGATCACTTCTGTCATATAGGCAAAGTAGATTGGAGTACACAGAAACAGAAATGACACAACATTAATAATGAGAAAACTGAAGGTGTGAGCAAACAAATAATGGGTTGCTTGGGCAACGAGTTATATCATACACTGTCTCTCACCTTTTATGCCAGATGACTTCCTGTGAAGACACTCTTGAATAATGCTAAGCCACGTAGTGAAGACTTGGAGTAAGCGGGACTGTGGAGGTGCTAGACGTTGCCCTACCGCTGTTTGGTTGCCATCCAAGAGAAATTCATTGCCAGTCTGGGTGAATCTGTAAGGCTGACGAAGAGCAGTATTCTGTTCTATTTTTTTTTCGAGGGTTTACTATAGTGGTGGTCCCTGGCAAGAAAGTATAGCAGAGATGCAAGAGATAGACAGTATATTAGGTGCAACAAGAGGGAGCAAACAAAGAAAACGAGAAAAAATAAAACATAGGAAAAATAGGCTACTGGCATCCGCATCTGCAGGCGTAGTTCTTTACATTTTAGGAAAAGGGAATTTTTAATACTCAAATATTATAGAAGCAACTGAAATGTATCTAGACAAGCTAATGACATAGCAAGAGCAAATTCATAACAAGGCAAATTATCAGCAAGAGCAATTTTATAATAAGAGAATTTTAGAAAGATATATTCATAAGATGCATCACACTATGTGAGAGAGAAAATCGGAAAAAAAGGACGACTAAAGCATTGCAATAATACGTATATTAATTTCTTCCAAGTACAAGGATATTAGATTATATCAAATATATAATTCTGGAAGTAATATGAATTGCAAATTATCATAATTTTGCAAAAATGTAAGAAGTGAAGTTTCTCTGTAAAAGAAAGGAAACGAAAACAAGGTTAAAAGTTTAGTAGATAAGTAACGGGGCATTTATAATGAATCTGTTTAATTTGAGCAGAATGCTCTGACACAAAGGTCCTTCCTAGAGAATGTTTGCTTTAACAAAATTCTGCTACAGGGGACAAAAGAGGAACAGAGCAAGTTACAGAGACCTCAGTGTTATTATGAGGAATGAGTTTCTTTTAGGGGAAAAGAAAGGGTGAAAAGAAGATGAGATTCA
>JAXCGZ010011534.1:0-5000 GCA_037179515.1 Halocaridina rubra
GGCATTCAGATTTATCCATGATCCTTCTCTTACTTATACTCTGGATTTTCTTTCTCTTCCCAGTAAAGTATCATCCCTTTCTCTTGTTTTATAGTTACTACTTCCATCGCTTCTCTAATGACTTGGCGAGTTGCATCCCTCCCCCACTGCCGAGGCCATGTAACATTCGCTATGCGGCCTCGTCTCACAGGTACTGTGTGGAGATTTGTAGCTTGCTGATTGATCAGTGCAGCGACTGCTTCTTCCCATCTACCTCCAGCCTCTGGAACTCTCTTCCTCTTTCTGTCTTTCGTAAGTCCTAAGACCCATCTTCCTTCAAAGGCTGATTTATACTCATCTCAGGGCCTAATCTTGCCATATTTCTAGGTCCTCATTATTTCGACTGTTCTTTCATCATGTCCTTTTCCTAATGTTTATCATTCTCTTATTTCTGCCCTGTCCTTAAGGGTTCTACCGTTTCTTTGTCTCAGTGTTTTCTTGGTGCCCGAACCCGGTAAGGGCAATTTTCTTGCCCTTCCCGGTGTCACACTCATATATATATATATATATATATATATATATATATATATATATATATATATATATATATATATATATATATATATATATATATATATATATATATATGAATCATTTTTACCCCAACCGGGACCTGGGACTTATAATTACTAAGCCAAGGCTCTACCAACTACACCACAGAAGGTGGTGTAGTTGGTAGCGCCTTGGCTTAGTTTTATATATATATATATATATATATATATATATATATATATATATATATATATATATATATATATATATATATATATATATATATATATATATATATAATCGGTGGTCCCAAAATGTAATTTGTGAAAGCAGTCAGTGGAGAAATTATCCAAAATTACATCCTAGACAAGAACCCTCTTTGAATAAGACAAATCATTCTACAGTAATTATTTAAAGTGATGCAGAATGTACATCATACAAGAGCATGATGAGAATAGGGAATATAACACAGATTATTCCAAAGTGGCTCCAAAGGGATGAAGAATGTACCGAATAGAAGAGAATGACGTTTGTTAATGCTGTCAGTTAAAGAAAATGCCATCCGGGGGTAAGTATATCTCTGGTCATTCTGTAGTGGTTCCTAGTTGTAATGTAAAATGTACCATTTTAGAAAGAATGACGTTAGAATGAGGAAAATACCAAAATAATGAGCAAGAGCGACAAACTCCTTTCTACAGTGCTTTCTAAATGTAATGTAGAATGTAAAGGTTTGAAGAGTGGCGATGTGAACTCCATCAAAATGAGGAGAATGCCACACTAAAGAACAAGAAAAACAAAATTTATTCTACACATACTCCTAAAAGTGAGGCAGAATGTTTCATATGGGAGAGAATGAAAGAGACAGTCATTTCATGATGCCCAAGTCCAAATTCTGACGATGGAAGAATTAGAAGAACACCAACACAGGTAGCAAGTATGATTTATGTCATTCTGCAACATTCACTAAAAATAATGCAGATTGTGCTGTACAAAAGAGAATGACAAAGATAAATATTCATTGGTACGCTGATGCAGTGTATGAGTTATGTATAAGAATGATTAAAACAAATAAGCAACAAGAACAGAGTATGTCATTCTTCAATGATTCTTAGATGAGCTTAGTAAAGAGAACACCATGAAATGAGGCACCCATAACTGTTTGCTCATGCTTGTTAGAATGAGATCGTGAGACTTGAAAAACACATCATTCTTCAAAGTCTTTAGTGAGATAGGAATATGCCAACAAAAAAAAAGTACTCTTTCAAGTAAGAAATAGAAAATAAAAATTTTCCATTGCATGCTAGAAAAAAAAATAAAAACTTCGAAGCCTTTACATCGTGATAGGAAAAAAAAATTCTTTAGGGTCTCTCAACATAATACGAATAAAAAGTTCATTAGTCAGGCTTTTAAGCATGATTAGAAAAAAAATAGTTTTTCAGATTTTCCGTTATGATACTGAGACAAAAATAGGGAATTTCATTCCTAATTCTCAGCAGCATGGCAAAGAGATGCAAAAACAATATGGTAGAATACCTTATAGATAAATCTATGTATATACATGATCCATTTTTCCCCTTATAAGGGGAGTGACTGAGTCAAGGCAAATCACTCTGACTCTTTGGGAAGAGAAAATACAGAGGAGGAGATTCCCAGTCCCTCGCTCCGCCCCATTTAGTCGACTCTTACGACGCACAGGGGAGCACGGAGGAAGAATTCTAGCCCCCTCCCTCAGGGGGTAATATATAAATGAACTCCATGAAATGTCTTATAAACGTAGATAACCGCAGGAAACCCTCATAAAGTTAGAGAACTTTCAAAGAAATAGAGTTAATTAAACCTTCTTCCCTCAATAAACTATGATTGTATAATGATAAAATTTTCTAGTTTATGATATAGTAAATTTTGCATTTGGGATTCCTAATGTCAAGAAACATATAACAATCGGTTTGCAAAAGCTCAGAGACATACCACTAAACTGCTGCCCGTGTTACTGGAATAAAGCTAAACAAGGGAGGCTTTATAGCGCTCGAATTCTTCCCACTAGAAGCGAGGAGAGAGGAAGGGATATTAGGTTTGAAAAAAATAAAAAGTGCCGAGGTATAGCACCAAGCCTGTGCCCGAATGATGGGAATGAAGTTATAAGGATTGGATTCCCGAACACGACTTCCTCGTACTAGAAGCGACGAGAGAAATTTAGAACTATTTTAGAAGTTGCAAACACATACCACTAAGCTGGTGCTCGTATTATAGGGGAATAAAGTTCTAGACAATGGCTTCAGGAATTCTGCATCCTTTTACTAGAACTAAGGAGGAAAAGGGAAATATGCTTGCAATATTCTAGATGAAAATTCGGAGGATCTTCAGGAGTTGTATTAGATATGGGAAATTCTCGGGGAACAACAACACTTACAATGGGGAGAAGAGTTCTTTACTTCACATCTCTGCTAATATATAATAACCACATAAAAACCCCTCTGCTTAACTACCTACCTATCCATCTACCAATCTACCAATCCACCCACCCAGCAACCTACCAACCTACCTACCTACCAACCAACTTAATAACCACATAATATACCCCTCTGCTTGCCTACCTACCTATCCACCTACCAATCTATCAACCCACCCAACCTGCCTATCTACCTACCTACCTACCTACTTATCAATCTATCTATCTATATATCTAATCAACTACCTACCTACCTACCTACCTACCTACCTACCTACCTACCTACCTACCTACCTACCTACCTACCTACCTACCTACCTACCTACCTGTCGGTCTGTCTTTCTATCAGCAATATTCCTTAGATTTTTTGAAAGAAATATGCCAATTCAGCAGAAAAGGAAGACGGATTTGTTTCTGGATCGCAAGATACACAAACTTTAGGTTGCAGTATTTTTCCCTTCTTTATGTCCTTTTTCATTCTCCTCCCATTATTATTATTATTATTATTATTATTATTATTATTATTATTATTATTATTATTATTATTATTATTATTATTATTATTATTATTATTATTATTATTATTGATAGTTCTTGCTCTTTACCTTTGTAGTCCTAATTTTCTTGCTCCTTCTCCCCTACCCCTTTTGGCTCCTCCTCGAAAGGTTAAATCCTCGAAACCCGTACATTATTTTCCTTTTAAGTGAAAGCCAGTCAAGAACTTGTTCTTTGAGTGTCAATTAAAACTTCATCTTCGACGAAAAAGTATCGAGAAAGAGGAAGAAGAAGAAGAAGAAGAAGAAGAAGAAGAAGAAGACGAAGAAGAAGAAGAAGAAGAAGAAGGAAGAGGAGGAAATGTTTCATGAAGTGCTAGTTGAGCAAAGTATTGCATACTCTACCGATAGCAGAGAGGTCAGGGCAAATGGCTGGTAGTTGGAGGAATGGTATGGTCACCCTCCTTTGGAACATGTTGAACTAGAGTGTGCCTCCAAGATGAAGGTTAGATACTGGTTGAAAGATTGAGGCGAAAAAGTAAGGCAAAACACGGGAGCCAATTCATCTGCAAACTTCTTAGGTAACCTTGCAGGGATACCATCGGGTCCCGATGATTTGTTTATCTTTAGAGAGCGAAGAATCTTATGGACTAAAAGAAAGAATAGGTGGGGATATAGAGTTAGAAACGGGTAAAGTACGAGAATCTGGTGCGCCGGAATCGCTAATGGCCGACATAGCAGAAAAATGGGGGCCAAAAAGAGTGACTTTGTTAGTATGAGAGCAAACTATGGAACCATCAGGACGAATGAGAGGGGGAAAGCTTGAGTTACAGAAGTTTATGGAGAGGTTTTTGGTTAAGACCAGAAGCATTTATCAGTGGGAGACTCCTAGCTTTAGAGCTATGAGTCTGAGCAATGCAGCGATTCCTAACCGTAATAAAACCAGAGAGAGTTAGATCAGAAGGAGAGGCTGGGTACGAGTATGTCTGATCCCTTGTCTGAATGGCCATGCACCATGCTCGGTCAAACCAAGGATTAGGGGGAGAAAAGGTTATAATCTCAACATAATTTAGAACTACCCGATCAGGCTTGTGGGTCCAAAGGCAGTAGTCTTTCTATGGGAAATCAAATCGAAATTTATGCAAATCTTCATGTTGGGTGCGCTTGAAGTGCCAAAGGCAGCCCTGAGTAGAATAATTTGATGGATGGGGAGTGAAAAAGGAGGAGACTGAGATCAAAGTGTGGTCAGAGATACCTAGAGGGGGAATTACAGAATATAAATAATATGTAGGATAAAAAATAAAGACTAGGTCAAGAGCGTTAGGTGGATGGTCGTGGTGATTGGGAAGACGAGTAAAATTATTTTATAATCTGCTCCAGATTGTAAGTGACAGCGAGAGCATGGACCTCACTTCCATCCACATCAGTGAGAGAAATAATGAAGCCACTCGCTGTAGTATACAATGAAATATTCAATGTGGAGAATCTCGGCATGTAAGTGAGAAGATAGCAAGGGCTCATGGAAA
>JAXCGZ010011534.1:10000-17500 GCA_037179515.1 Halocaridina rubra
TACTGTTGAATTTACGGCATTCAGATTTATCCATGATCCTTCTCTTACTTATACTCTGGATTTTCTTTCTCTTCCCAGTAAAGTATCATCCCTTTCTCTTGTTTTATAGTTACTACTTCCATCGCTTCTCTAATGACTTGGCGAGTTGCATCCCTCCCCCACTGCCGAGGCCATGTAACATTCGCTATGCGGCCTCGTCTCACAGGTACTGTGTGGAGATTTGTAGCTTGCTGATTGATCAGTGCAGCGACTGCTTCTTCCCATCTACCTCCAGCCTCTGGAACTCTCTTCCTCTTTCTGTCTTTCGTAAGTCCTAAGACCCATCTTCCTTCAAAGGCTGATTTATACTCATCTCAGGGCCTAATCTTGCCATATTTCTAGGTCCTCATTATTTCGACTGTTCTTTCATCATGTCCTTTTCCTAATGTTTATCATTCTCTTATTTCTGCCCTGTCCTTAAGGGTTCTACCGTTTCTTTGTCTCAGTGTTTTCTTGGTGCCCGAACCCGGTAAGGGCAATTTTCTTGCCCTTCCCGGTGTCACACTCATATATATATATATATATATATATATATATATATATATATATATATATATATATATATATATATATATATATATATATATATATATATATATATATATGAATCATTTTTACCCCAACCGGGACCTGGGACTTATAATTACTAAGCCAAGGCTCTACCAACTACACCACAGAAGGTGGTGTAGTTGGTAGCGCCTTGGCTTAGTAATTTTATATATATATATATATATATATATATATATATATATATATATATATATATATATATATATATATATATATATATATATAATCGGTGGTCCCAAAATGTAATTTGTGAAAGCAGTCAGTGGAGAAATTATCCAAAATTACATCCTAGACAAGAACCCTCTTTGAATAAGACAAATCATTCTACAGTAATTATTTAAAGTGATGCAGAATGTACATCATACAAGAGCATGATGAGAATAGGGAATATAACACAGATTATTCCAAAGTGGCTCCAAAGGGATGAAGAATGTACCGAATAGAAGAGAATGACGTTTGTTAATGCTGTCAGTTAAAGAAAATGCCATCCGGGGGTAAGTATATCTCTGGTCATTCTGTAGTGGTTCCTAGTTGTAATGTAAAATGTACCATTTTAGAAAGAATGACGTTAGAATGAGGAAAATACCAAAATAATGAGCAAGAGCGACAAACTCCTTTCTACAGTGCTTTCTAAATGTAATGTAGAATGTAAAGGTTTGAAGAGTGGCGATGTGAACTCCATCAAAATGAGGAGAATGCCACACTAAAGAACAAGAAAAACAAAATTTATTCTACACATACTCCTAAAAGTGAGGCAGAATGTTTCATATGGGAGAGAATGAAAGAGACAGTCATTTCATGATGCCCAAGTCCAAATTCTGACGATGGAAGAATTAGAAGAACACCAACACAGGTAGCAAGTATGATTTATGTCATTCTGCAACATTCACTAAAAATAATGCAGATTGTGCTGTACAAAAGAGAATGACAAAGATAAATATTCATTGGTACGCTGATGCAGTGTATGAGTTATGTATAAGAATGATTAAAACAAATAAGCAACAAGAACAGAGTATGTCATTCTTCAATGATTCTTAGATGAGCTTAGTAAAGAGAACACCATGAAATGAGGCACCCATAACTGTTTGCTCATGCTTGTTAGAATGAGATCGTGAGACTTGAAAAACACATCATTCTTCAAAGTCTTTAGTGAGATAGGAATATGCCAACAAAAAAAAAGTACTCTTTCAAGTAAGAAATAGAAAATAAAAATTTTCCATTGCATGCTAGAAAAAAAAATAAAAACTTCGAAGCCTTTACATCGTGATAGGAAAAAAAAATTCTTTAGGGTCTCTCAACATAATACGAATAAAAAGTTCATTAGTCAGGCTTTTAAGCATGATTAGAAAAAAAATAGTTTTTCAGATTTTCCGTTATGATACTGAGACAAAAATAGGGAATTTCATTCCTAATTCTCAGCAGCATGGCAAAGAGATGCAAAAACAATATGGTAGAATACCTTATAGATAAATCTATGTATATACATGATCCATTTTTCCCCTTATAAGGGGAGTGACTGAGTCAAGGCAAATCACTCTGACTCTTTGGGAAGAGAAAATACAGAGGAGGAGATTCCCAGTCCCTCGCTCCGCCCCATTTAGTCGACTCTTACGACGCACAGGGGAGCACGGAGGAAGAATTCTAGCCCCCTCCCTCAGGGGGTAATATATAAATGAACTCCATGAAATGTCTTATAAACGTAGATAACCGCAGGAAACCCTCATAAAGTTAGAGAACTTTCATAGAAATAGAGTTAATTAAACCTTCTTCCCTCAATAAACTATGATTGTATAATGATAAAATTTTCTAGTTTATGATATAGTAAATTTTGCATTTGGGATTCCTAATGTCAAGAAACATATAACAATCGGTTTGCAAAAGCTCAGAGACATACCACTAAACTGCTGCCCGTGTTACTGGAATAAAGCTAAACAAGGGAGGCTTTATAGCGCTCGAATTCTTCCCACTAGAAGCGAGGAGAGAGGAAGGGATATTAGGTTTGAAAAAAATAAAAAGTGCCGAGGTATAGCACCAAGCCTGTGCCCGAATGATGGGAATGAAGTTATAAGGATTGGATTCCCGAACACGACTTCCTCGTACTAGAAGCGACGAGAGAAATTTAGAACTATGTTAGAAGTTGCAAACACATACCACTAAGCTGGTGCTCGTATTATAGGGGAATAAAGTTCTAGACAATGGCTTCAGGAATTCTGCATCCTATTACTAGAACTAAGGAGGAAAAGGGAAATATGCTTGCAATATTCTAGATGAAAATTCGGAGGATCTTCAGGAGTTGTATTAGATATGGGAAATTCTCGGGGAACAACAACACTTACAATGGGGAGAAGAGTTCTTTACTTCACATCTCTGCTAATATATAATAACCACATAAAAACCCCTCTGCTTAACTACCTACCTATCCATCTACCAATCTACCAATCCACCCACCCAGCAACCTACCAACCTACCTACCTACCAACCAACTTAATAACCACATAATATACCCCTCTGCTTGCCTACCTACCTATCCACCTACCAATCTATCAACCCACCCAACCTGCCTATCTACCTACCTACCTACCTACTTATCAATCTATCTATCTATATATCTAATCAACTACCTACCTACCTACCTACCTACCTACCTACCTACCTACCTACCTACCTACCTACCTACCTACCTACCTACCTACCTGTCGGTCTGTCTTTCTATCAGCAATATTCCTTAGATTTTTTGAAAGAAATATGCCAATTCAGCAGAAAAGGAAGACGGATTTGTTTCTGGATCGCAAGATACACAAACTTTAGGTTGCAGTATTTTTCCCTTCTTTATGTCCTTTTTCATTCTCCTCCCATTATTATTATTATTATTATTATTATTATTATTATTATTATTATTATTATTATTATTATTATTATTATTATTATTATTATTATTATTATTATTATTGATAGTTCTTGCTCTTTACCTTTGTAGTCCTAATTTTCTTGCTCCTTCTCCCCTACCCCTTTTGGCTCCTCCTCGAAAGGTTAAATCCTCGAAACCCGTACATTATTTTCCTTTTAAGTGAAAGCCAGTCAAGAACTTGTTCTTTGAGTGTCAATTAAAACTTCATCTTCGACGAAAAAGTATCGAGAAAGAGGAAGAAGAAGAAGAAGAAGAAGAAGAAGAAGAAGACGAAGAAGAAGAAGAAGAAGAAGAAGGAAGAGGAGGAAATGTTTCATGAAGTGCGAGTTGAGCAAAGTATTGCATACTCTACCGATAGCAGAGAGGTCAGGGCAAATGGCTGGTAGTTGGAGGAATGGTATGGTCACCCTCCTTTGGAACATGTTGAACTAGAGTGTGCCTCCAAGATGAAGGTTAGATACTGGTTGAAAGATTGAGGCGAAAAAGTAAGGCAAAACACGGGAGCCAATTCATCTGCAAACTTCTTAGGTAACCTTGCAGGGATACCATCGGGTCCCGATGATTTGTTTATCTTTAGAGAGCGAAGAATCTTATGGACTAAAAGAAAGAATAGGTGGGGATATAGAGTTAGAAACGGGTAAAGTACGAGAATCTGGTGCGCCGGAATCGCTAATGGCCGACTTAGCAGAAAAATGGGGGCCAAAAAGAGTGACTTTGTTAGTATGAGAGCAAACTATGGAACCATCAGGACGAATGAGAGGGGGAAAGCTTGAGTTACAGAAGTTTATGGAGAGGTTTTTGGTTAAGACCAGAAGCATTTATCAGTGGGAGACTCCTAGCTTTAGAGCTATGAGTCTGAGCAATGCAGCGATTCCTAACCGTAATAAAACCAGAGAGAGTTAGATCAGAAGGAGAGGCTGGGTACGAGTATGTCTGATCCCTTGTCTGAATGGCCATGCACCATGCTCGGTCAAACCAAGGATTAGGGGGAGAAAAGGTTATAATCTCAACATAATTTAGAACTACCCGATCAGGCTTGTGGGTCCAAAGGCAGTAGTCTTTCTATGGGAAATCAAATCGAAATTTATGCAAATCTTCATGTTGGGTGCGCTTGAAGTGCCAAAGGCAGCCCTGAGTAGAATAATTTGATGGATGGGGAGTGAAAAAGGAGGAGACTGAGATCAAAGTGTGGTCAGAGATACCTAGAGGGGGAATTACAGAATATAAATAATATGTAGGATAAAAAATAAAGACTAGGTCAAGAGCGTTAGGTGGATGGTCGTGGTGATTGGGAAGACGAGTAAAATTATTTTATAATCTGCTCCAGATTGTAAGTGACAGCGAGAGCATGGACCTCACTTCCATCCACATCAGTGAGAGAAATAATGAAGCCACTCGCTGTAGTATACAATGAAATATTCAATGTGGAGAATCTCGGCATGTAAGTGAGAAGATAGCAAGGGCTCATGGAAAGAGGATCGATATTCAAAAAGAACACAAAGCCAGTGGAGTTAGGAAAGCAGTAGCAGAAGCAATGAATATAGTGATAGTGGAGAGATAAATCTTCAGCCAGAGTATGTAAAAAATAGTATATCCAATGTACATGAGCCTTGCAATAGCAGTGTAAGTGTTGCAGTCGGCACCTTTGAAACGGAATCGAGAATACAAGTTATAGTGAGAGACTTGAAATGGGTCAGGGGTTGCACCGCTAGACAGCTGGGTTTCAGAAATAAGGCGGAGGTTAGAGAGGGAATACCTAAGTGCTGCTCTACAGGCGAAGGATTAGAATTCAGACCCTGGATGTCAAAAAAGTGTATAGCGCAAGAAGCAGATCTAGGAGGAGGTGCAAGGTTAAGGGCAGAACTATTACTACCACCAAACATGTCAACCTTAACGCTAATAGTGGAGTCGACAAGATCCCCGGAGATTCTTATCACCCCCCTATGCCGAGTACTGATGGCCATAAATTGTGAACCTGCCATGATTATAACGGATATGCTAAATAGAAAGCAAAGAGAATCAGAGATGCGGTTTGTTGTGACTTATCAAATGTAATGGGATAGTAAGAGATGTGAAACGCATATTTCAGAATATTCCGTGTAGAAGATCGCAAAGGGAAAGAACCGTGACTGAAGGCATACTTAACATGGAACTGCCATGGCCAGTCCTAATTAATTCCAAATACCTTTATTTGTATTATTGCAACGTTTGGCTGATGCCATGGCTCTCTCTCTCTCTCTCTCTCTCTCTCTCTCTCTCTCTCTCTCTCTCTCTCTCTCTCTCTCTCTCTCTCTCTCTCTCTCTCTCTCTCTCTCTCTCTCTCTCTCTCTCATATATATATATATATATATATATATATATATATATATATATATATATATATATATATATATATATATATGTGTGTGCGTGTGTGTGTGTGTGTGTAAGTACCTAACTGTGCTTACGGTATATATATATATATATATATATATATATATATATATATATATATATATATATATATATATATATATATATATATATATATATATATATATTACCATTCTTGTCTAAGCGGTGCATTTTACCTCATTGTAAGCACCATTTATAAGATTACACACACACACACACACACACATATACATATATATATATATATATATATATATATATATATATATATATATATATATATATATATATATATATATATATATATATATATAATTTTTTCGGGGGGGGGGGAAGTGTGGTGGAAATGGGGAATCTTACTGAGATATTTTTGGACAATAGCTTTAGAAAACTTTTTAGAAAGTTTTTTATTTGAGGAAACCATAGCAACCGTAGTCTTTGCTAATGAAGCTGATGTTACTACTGCTACTACCACTACTACTACTACTACTACTATTACTACTACTATTCACAATCATGTACACTTATAGAATGTTAAGTTACTAGAATAATAATAATGATAATAATAGTAATAATAATAATAATGATAATAATAGTAATAATAATAATAATAATAATAATAATAATAATAATAATAAAAATAATAATGATAACAATAATAATAATAATAATAATAATAATAATAATAATAATAATAATAATAATAATAATAATAATAATAATAATAATAGTAATAATAATGATTTTGAAGTCATCATATTTAAATCCTTCTCAAAGCTCTCATCATTATACGGTTACTAGAATAAAAACTCACGTTGCCCTCCATGTGAAGTCTTTAGCTGAAAAATGTAAACGTTGAAAGAACGAAAATAATAGAAGTGTTTATAAATGTGTAATTAAATCGTTCAGTTCGTTGAATCTCTATTGAGAAACGCGAGAAAAAATCCATTTCATTTCCCTTTAACTCTAATTACAAACGCCGGGGTCTTGACAGTGGGCGTATAAGAGACATACGTAAGAGGGCGTGAGAGAGATATATGTAAGTACAGACACACATTATTCCAGATTCCTGATCCTTAACGCAATAATATTTAACCATCATAAGTAAGAGATACTTCTTGAATACTTTTTTTTATTTTGTCTGCAGTATTAAGGGTAACTTTAGATAATCTGTTCAAAAGACAAATTCTGGCACGACTAGTCTATGGCGTTTCATCAAAGGAGGAGTTTTTAAAAGGAAAAATTCTCAATTATAGCATATGTGAATTCCCATCATAATGAAAAGAACTATTCAAAAGGAAAACGCCTGAATAACTGGATATGATCATTTCTTTTATAAGGAGAGCCGTTCAAAAGGTAGACCCTTATGCAATTTGCTATGACACTTCCTCGACAACAAGAACTTTTTGGAAAGTGAAATACACATATAGATTATGGCATTGCCTTCACAACGAAGAGAACTATTCATTGGGCAGATTTCGGTAGATTTTCTCTAGTATATTGCCTTTGGTTTTCCTGCAGAGTCAGATTTTCTTTAACTTCGCCACCCCCCCCCCCACTTAATAAAAGGGTATTATAATCATTATATA
>JAXCGZ010011534.1:22500-25000 GCA_037179515.1 Halocaridina rubra
ATTATTAATTATTATTATTATTATTTTTATTATTATTATTATTATTATTATTATTATTATTATTATTATTATTATTATTATTATTATTATTATTATTATTATTATTCTTACCTCGAAATGTTGAGTATTTTATATTGGATGCCTCAGTATAGTTGAATGTGAGAGTAATACATCCTCAAATTTTTTTTGTCCGGGGAGTGAATAATGAAGCTTATTTATTGCTATTATAAAGTACTTATCTGTTTGGTGAATTATTATAGTATCAGTTACTTTTATCTTAAAGCCCTCAAAGTACGTTTGGGGCGACTGTTATAAGGCCCACGGTGGCTATTGTAATATTGATTATTAAACTGAGCTTAATATTTACAGCTACACTGGCTAGTGCTTACAAGACTAAATAAAGTACACAATCTTAAAGCCCATATTGTAGGTGTGGGAAGTAATCGTTAAATTGATACAGTGTGGCTGTTTCTACCATGATTTGGAGTTGGGCAACAGTTTGCAGCAATGACTTTGACCAAAATTTTCGACGGTTTTTTACCTTTTGACGGCTTTAGGTAAAAAAAAAAAAAAAAAAAAAAAAAAATTGTGGCAGATGGGAGGTGACTGTTAAATTGAACCAGGTGGTCGGATGTTGCACTGACCAAGGAGCTAATATTAATTTTAAATGAGACATACATTTACGAGGCTTATTAAGGTAATATAGTAAAAAGGAGAGGAGTGAGTTAGGTGTGGGATAATGATTGAAACTGAGTCGAGTAGTTGAATGACTTGATTTCAACCTTTAAGTATAACTGAGATCACTCACTTGGTAACTGTAGAGTGTGACTGTAGCAGTCTTCAACTGTCGGTCTGTAGCTAGGAGAAAAGATGCCTTGTAAAAACTGTAGAACCAGGGAGGTTTTCCCCACTCCTCCGGCTCCTAGGACAACTAACTTATTTTCCTTCATTTTTGCTGTATTTGTTTATGTCTTTTTATATTTTGTAAAATGCTGTGTTTTGGAAGAAGTGAATTTCGCCTTTCAAAATGAGATTTTTTTTTCTCTAACTTTTAGTTCTTGTTCTTCTTTATAAAATTCATTTTTTCGATGTTCACGGATTGGATTTTGGAAAATGTCATTTGGAAAATTTACTATTGGAGTTTATTTTCTTATTTAAGTGTCTATTCACTCATAAATGTTATTATTTTGTTTCACTCAAGGGATATTTTCAAGAGGTTTGCGATATGCAAGAGTTCCTTTTTATATTTGGGAAACTAAAATATTTTTGCAAAACCTCAGAAGTTTAAGTTTTAACGTAAAAATATACGTAGAACCTGAGGAACTGCTTAAATTCTGACACTGAAAAAAAGAAGACCTTATTAAAATGTAATTTGGTTAATCTGGAGATTGAGTAATGAGCAACTGATATTGAAATGGAACTTCAAATATATTGAAACTTGAACGCATAGAAGATAAAATTTGATCCTGGAAACTCCAAAACTCTTTATACAGAGTTAAAGAACCTAGAATTTGTGTATCAGATTTTATTCTTACCCTGGACACTTCAAAACTCTTTAGGTTTGAAACTAAACTATTACGAATTTGGGCTGCAAGACGATATTCTGATCCTGGATACTTTGTAGCTTTCTAAGCTTGAAATGAAAATGTCCTCATTTAGGGCTACAAAAGAAAGTTCTAATCTTTGAAAGTGCAATAATCTTTTTAACTTTAACTTTAACAAAAATCTCTTTAATTTTGTAGCAAGATGAATATCTGATTCAGCACGCTTTTTTAATGGTCTCTGAAATTTGAGTGACAATTGTGCTTCAGATGCTGGAAACTTTATAAATTGTCTATGAAATTTGACTGACAGTTTATTTTCTGATGCTGAAATCTTCGATATTTTGTTTTGTTTTTGATCTTCCATAAATACAGAATTTGAATAAAAGTTGAGATCGTGAGAGTGGAAAATCTAAAGCTTTATAAATATAAATTCCAGGTAAGCTTTATAAATATAAATTCCAGGTAATCTTGAATTTCAGAAAAGCTGAATTTTGATCCTAGTATCTCAAAAATAATATGAGCTAGAACTCAGATTATTTGGAACTTGAGTATCAGTCACAATTTTGATGCTGGAAGGTGAAAAAAAAAGCAACAACAACTAGGGTAATAGCAGTGTGCACTTTCTAGATTTCACGTTTTTAAAGAATGGAAATCTATATATCTGGAATATCAAGAGTTCTGGCACATCTGTCTGATGGAACACACAACAGCGAACGCGAAAGCCCTCACGAGTGAAGAGGAGCTGTGATTAACAGCTGAGGGGAGGCTGGAATACAACTCTTGCTTACGATGCTGAGACACAGTATGGAATGAAAGATTGCGCTCTCTTTCCAGTGCTTTTATAGACCTCTTTGACTCCTCCCCCTCCTCTCTTCCACCTCTCCCTCCTCATATTCTTCCTTCTCCTCTAATAGAAGAGGACGAGGGAGTGATGTAGGCGGAAGAATTGTGATCAG
>JAXCGZ010011534.1:27500-40000 GCA_037179515.1 Halocaridina rubra
CAGCCATATCAAAATATCGATCCCTCTCCACTCTGTCATAACCACGAATGAATGTAAAAACCGTCACCATATCCCCCTAATTCTTCTAGCTTCGAGTGATGGTAAGTCTAATTCCCCCAGCCTCTCCTCGTAACTGAGGATGCTTATCTCTGGCACCAGTTTCATGGCAAGTCTCTGAACTTTTTCCAGCTTTATGTGCTTTTTCAAGTGTGGATTCCAAAAGGGGGTTGCTTATTCAAGTTCTGGCCTCAGATAGGTTTTATAAATATTTTTGAACACTTTCTTGTCCATGTGCCTGAAGGCTACCATTACACTTGCTAAGAAAGTATATGCTGCCAGTATGTATACTTCTAGGTCTCGCTCATTCACCGTTTCTTGAAATTCTGCTCCTGCTTTTGAGTATTCAAACTTGGCCCTTCTCGCACCCATACCCATTCTTAGTATCTTACATTTTGAAGCATTGAATTCCATTAGCTAGTTTTCTGACCATTCATGCAGACTATTTAGGTCTTCTTAAAGTTCTCTATGATTGTTCTCGTCTCTTACTTTCTTCACAGTCTTTGCATCATTTGTAAGCATATTCATGAATGAATTTACAGACTCTGGTAGGACATTTGCATATACAAAAAAACAAAGATAGCACTAAAGCTGAACCTTGTGGAACTCCAACACTAACCCTCCTCAATTCAGACACCGAGGGTCTTACTCTAATCTTCTGCTCCCTTCCTTCTAAGTAAGTTTTTATCTATTCCAAGATATTTCCACCTATTCTTGCTATTACTTGCAGCTTCTTAATAAATCACCCATGTGGGAATGTGTCAAATGCCTTCTGGTAGTCTAGGTATATGCAATCCGTCAAGCCCTGTCTCTCCTGTAAGATCCGGCTTACCTCATCATCTTCTCTGAAGCCATATTGTCTCACTGAGAAAAAGTTGAAGGATTCCAAGTGAAGAAAGATGTGTTTTCTGAGTATTTTCTCCATAACTTTGCAAACTATCCTTGTCAAGGAAACAGGCCTATTGTTTAGAGCCGTAACCCCCCATCCCTTTTTAAAAATAGAGACCACATTTACTTGTTTTCAGCATCTTGGAATCTGCCCAGATTCCAGCGACTTTTCAAATTGCTTTCATAGTGATGCCGATATTGATCTAGAGCATTTATTAGGTACATAAGGGGATATATCATCAGGACCTGTAGCTTTATGTACATCTAACTCCATCAGCGCTTTGTATATCTCTGTGACTGAAAAGATGATGTTCTCTAATACTGGCCCATGAGCTCCTATCTCTGCAATCTGAGGGGTTAGAGTATTTTCTGCAGTAATTACTGACTGAAACTCCTTGTTCAATTCTTCATAGATCTCTTCATCCGTCTAAGTGATGCTTCCATCTCCTCTCTTTAGTTTTAAAACCTATGCTCTGACCTTCAGTTTTCCTCTGATAAAGCTGTGGAAAAGAATTAAGATTATGTTTAGCCTTCCTGGTGATATCCCTTTTATAATCTCTCTCTACCTCTCTTCTTTCACTTATGTAATCATTTCTTGTGAACCATTTCTCTAAGGCAATAATTTACTATCTTCCCATATTCCTCACGAAAGATATCGTACATTTCTTGTACAGATTTGTTATTAAATAAGGTCCTCCAGTCAATAAATACGAAAACCTCGTTAATTGTGATATAATCTCCATCGAATAGTTCCTCCTCATGTCCTTCTCAATGCCTTTACTTTCAGGCAGAACATCTTTGACTGTATACTCCATCAATAACACACAGTGGTCACTTCTTTCCAATTGGTGGTTCATACTCATTTTTTTCAATATCCAATGCATTATCTGTGAATACCAGATCAATCAGCGATGGCTCATCCTCACCTCTGGCCCTCATTGGTTCTAGTACATGTTAATGTAGGCAATTCCCTTGTATGCAATCTAGGAATCTTGCCTGGAATGAATCCTCCCCATTGTAAGTAAAATCTCCCATATTAAAAATCATACATTTTCTCTCCCGTGCAGGGTTAGCTATTGAGTTTATGACTTCGATAGTACCTATATGACTTTCCTCATAAACTTTTAGCCTATTTTGGTTCCATGGTGGGTTATATACAACAGTAATTATAATGCTCTCTGACCGAGTATTTAGGTGAGCAACAAGAAATTCCTTGAACTCACTTTTTATAGCAATGTTTATTTCTTCAACCTGAAATCTTTCACATATGAGCAGTGCTATCCCTCCACCAGTCCTTTCAGATCTTTCAACCCTTAATGTTCTGAAGCCCTTAGGAAAGACTGTGACACTGTTTATGTCCTCACTTAACTTAGCCTCTGTAACCGCTAATATATCTGTCTTACTGTTGTGAATCGTATCCTTTAATTCTATTGCCTTACTAGCTACTCCAACAGCATATGTGTACAGCAATCTTAATGAGGCTGCATCCCCAGATCTTCTATCTTTATTTTCTTTATCTCCCCTTTGGCTGGAAGAGCTCTGAAGAAAAATTTTTTCTTCTCTTCTTCATTTCTTTCCCCATTTAAGCTTCTAGCTTCTTACAACAAGTTTATGATCCTTACCATCTCATCCTGTTTTCTCTATGGTCTGATGAACACTGTTCTAAGTTCTTGAAGGTCTTCTAGGTTTTTTCTCATTATTATATCTTTACATGTGTCCCCTCTCACAAAGGTTACTTTCATTGGTCTAGCCTTTCCCTTCCTAGATTATTTACCAGTTTGGTGAATATTTACAATAATCTCTGGACCACATGCTACTCCAAGTCTCCTTATCAGGTCTAATACCCTATTGTAATTTGTTTCAAGTCTCCCCTGCCATGTTGACTCCTGGGATTCACCTATGCCTGAGATTACCACTGTATTCTCTTTATCAAGTGCCTGTTTAACGAATGGCTTAGCCTTTTCCATCACAACATCTGTCATTTTTGCTATTACTCTTTCTTTATAGTCAACCGTTTGTAAATTTTTTTGGTGCCACCTCGTTCACTGCTTCTTTTACTGCCACATTTTCCTTTGCTGCATCTGCAAAGGAAGTTTTAATGACCTCATGTTCTGTATTCAGCTCCTGAAACTCTTTTCTAAACTTTTTGATGTTTTCCTTTATCTGGACATTCCAAGATGCAATCTCGTCTCTTTTAGATGAGAGCAGTGAACTATCATTAATTCATTCAGGTTCTCATTCAACTGTTAGTTGCTATCTTCTTGTTCAGAAATTCTGATTTCTAGTTCACTCTTTTCCCTTTGCAGCCTCTTTATTCATTTTTCTAGTTTTTATCTGTCTTCCCTTTGTGCCTTATTAGCTTCCTCCAAAGATCTTATTACCTCTCTAAGTGTTTCAGTCTCTTTCATTTATCTATCCATATTCCGTATTTTCTAAACCATGTCTATTACAAGGGTCTCAAGGTTTCTGACATTTTGTTTCAGTCTCCTAGAGCTACTCCTTTTGCAAACCCCGGAGATCCTCTAATACCCCTCCCCCAACCATTGGATGGGGGAATAGAGACAGAGATGATTTCATTTTGATGTTTTGCCTTTCACCGAATGTAGAGAAAAGAAAGAGATGAATAAAGTTTTAAATTTCACACAGAAATACTATATCTTCATATGAGTACTAATTACGTTACGTAGTTCAGTGTGTGTGTGTGATTACCTAATTGTGATTACCTAATTGTGTTTACGGGAAAGAGCCCAAAGCTCGTATCTTCCCGTCTCCTGATCGGTTCCATTTTAGACTTAGTGATACTTATCGTACCTGTCCTTAAAACTATGGATTGAGATAGCATTAACTACCTCCTCGCTTAGCCAATTCCAATTATCAACTACTCTTACACTGAAAAAGTATTTCCTTACATCCTGCAAAGAAGTTTTCTTACGAAGCTTCAAACTATGACCTCTAGTTCTAGAGCCAGCCATATCGAAATATCGATCCCTATCCACTCTATCATAACCATGAAGGAATTTAAAGACTGTTACCATATCCCCCCTTAATCTTCTAGCTTCGAGTGATGGTAAGTCTAATTCCCTCAGCCTCTCATCATAACTGAGATTGCGTATTTCTGGCACCAGTTTCGTGGCATGTCTTTGAACTTTTTCAAGCTTAGCTATGTGCTTTTTCAAGTGCGGATTCCAAAAGGGGGCTGCATATTCCAGTTTTGGCCTCACATAGGTTACATAAATATTTCTGAACATTTCCTTGTCCATGTGCCTGAAGGCTACCCTTACATTTGATAAGAATGCATATGCTGCCCTTACTATGCCATTTATATGTATTTCTGGAGACAAATCTGCCAGTATGTTTACTCCTAGGTCTCTCTCATTTTCTGTCTCTTGAAGTTGTACTCCAGCCACCGAGTAGTCAAGCTTGGGCCTTCTTGCACTTGTACCCATTCTCATTACCTTACATTTTGAAGTATTGAATTTCATTACCCCCTTTTCTGACCACTCATGCAGATTATTTAGATCCTCCTGAAGTTCTCTACCATTGTTCTCGTTTTTTACTTTCTTCACAATCTTTGCATCATCTGCAAACATATTCATGAATGAATTTACAGACTCTGGTAGGTCATTTACATATACAAGGAACAAAAGTGGCCCTAAAACTGAACCCTGTGGAACTCCACTACTAACTCTTCTCCATTCAGACACTGAGTGTCTTACTCTAACCCTCTGTTCCCATCCTTCTAAGTAAGTTTTTATCCATTCAAAAACATTTCCACCTATTCTAGCCATTGAGTGCAGCTTCCTAATAAGTCTCCCATGTGGAACAGTGTCAAACGCTTTCTGGAAGTCTAGGAATATGCAATCTGCCCAGCCCTCTCTTTCCTGTAAGATTTGGCTTACCTCATCATAAAATTCTAATAAGTTTGTTACTGTTGATCTACCTGATCTTCCCTGAAGCCATGTTGCCTCACTGACAAAAAGTTGAAGGATTCCAAGTGAAGAGAGATATGTTTCCTTAGTAGTTTCTCCATAACTTTGCAAACTATGCTGGTCAAGGAAACTGGTCTATAGTTCAGAGCCGTATCCCTCCTTCCCTTTTTGAAGATAGGTATCACATTTGCTTGTTTCCAGCATCTTGGAATCTCCCCCGACTCCAGTGACTCCTTAAATATGATACATACTGTGTGTGTGTGCGCGCGCATGAGTGTATGTGTATGCGCATGAGTGTGTGGGCGTGTGTATGTATGTGGGTGGGTGTCTAAATATTAAGAAAATGTAACCACGTGACACAGATACAGAGGACTCCTATGATAATGGACTACTATACAGTCTGAAAGATCTCAGCACTTCGTCAATTTATTATTACTTCGTAGGAGACCTCTCTCTCTCTCTCTCTCTCTCTCTCTCTCTCTCTCTCTCTCTCTCTCTCTCTCTCTCTCTCTCTCTCTCTCTCTCTCTCTCTCTCTCTCTCTTTCTATATATATATATATATATATATATATATATATATATATATATATATATATATATATATATATATATATATATATATATATATATATATATATATATATATATATATATATATATATATATATATATATATATATATATATATATATATATTTATAGATATATATATATATATATATATATATATATATATATATATATATATATATATATATATATATATATATATATATATATATATATATATATATATATATATATATATATATATGTTGAGTGTGTACTCTTGCGGTTGCTTTACTTTCAAACATATCCTTTTAAATATGTCGGCTGTTTAATTAAATGTGAAAACAAAGCCACGAGTGAGCTTGGGGGAAACTGTAATATGAACAGAGTGGCATTCAGATAGAATGCGTTCATTCTTAGTATAGCAGATAATAGCTATAAGGTCTATTTCCCTTTTAGACCTTTTGCAGTGGAGTTGGTAGCGTCTTGGCATTGTAATTATGTGCCCTAGGTTCAAGTTCCTGTTGGGTGTAAAAATGATTCATATATATATATATATATATATATATATATATATATATATATATATATATATATATATATATATATATATATATATATATATATATATATATGAATATTGTTTATGAGTGTGACACCGGGACAGGCAAATAAATTGTTCTCATCAATAAAGGCCCAGACCTGAGAAAATATTAAGACATAGGAAAAGAAAAAGGTTATGGACAGGGCAGAGATGAGGTAATGATATACAAAGGAAAAGCACAGACTGAAAAAAACAATCAAAGTACTGAGGACCTAGATATATGGAGGATTAGGCCCCGAGATGAAGATAGATCTTTTTTTTTTTTTTTGAAGGAAGATAGGTTATAAGATTTTGAAAAGACAGAAGGAGGAAGAGAGTTCCAGAAGCTGGAGATAGATGGGAAGATGCAGTCACTGCACTGGCCAATCCGCGAGCTAGATATCTTCACACAGTACCTGTGAGATAAGGCCGCTTGGCGAGTGTTATGCAGCTTTGTCAGTGGGGAAGGGATGCAACTCGCCAACTCATCAAAGCAGAGATGAAAGTAGTAGTGATAGAAAAGAGAAAGGGATGATACCTTACGGCAAGGAGAAAGAGAATCCAGATTAGAAGTAAGAGAAGGATCATTAATGAGTCTGACTGTCTTACATTCAACCCTATCAAGGAGATAATTATAAGAAGCACCCCAGATGTGTGAGCAGTATTATAAGCAGTATTTTAGATTTTAAGTAACTGTAAAGAGGAAAAGTAATGACGAAAACGAAACAGAACCCCTATTTTTTTGGATGCAGATTTAGAAATTTTGATTATGTGATTCCCCCAATACAAGTTAGAAGCTATATGGATTCCAAATATGTTAATAGAATTAAGAGGGTAAATTTCGTTAGTTTCGAAGATAATCAGGCTATATCAGGAGGAGAACAAGATACAGAGATAGCCAGATACTGTCTCATGGACCCATTAAATTTTAGTAAATTTTGGGTGCCCCACTCAGATAGCCTCTGCAAATTGGAGCTGAGAGTAGAAGAAAGACTGATACGAGAGATCACAAATAGCAAATGAAGGTTGTGAAGAAAAGACAGAAGAAAAGTGAAGTGTAGAATCGTTGGCAAATCTATGAAAAAGAGAAGAAGATGGGGATTATAGAAGATCATTGATGAAAAGAAGGAACAGAGTAGGTGATAGAACAGAGCCCTGTGGAACAACTCTGGTAACAGGGAGTGGGCTAGATGTTGCACCGTCAACAACTGCCAAGATAAAACAGTCAGAAAGAAAATTGGAAATCAGAGAATAGAGAGAAGGGGTAAAGCCATAGGCAGAGAGTTGGCCAACAGAGCTTTATGCTAGACGCTTTCAAAAGCTTTAGAGATATCAAGGGCGACGACAAAGGATTCCCAATAGTTCCTCAGAGGAGATGACCATACATGAGTAAGATAGGACAGGTGTTCACTAGTGGATCTTGCCTTGCGAAAGATCTGCAAGGCAAGATAAGTGAGTTAGATTCAAGATGTTTCAAGAAGTGAGTATTGAGCACAGTCTCAAAAACTTTAGCGATAGAAGAGATTAGGGCAATAGGTTGGTAGTTTGAAGGAATAAAGCTGCCACCCTTCTTAAGGGGGGTTTACACGGTCAAACGGTTCGTCGAACGCGGTTCGACAGACAAGTGTTTGAAGTGATGTTCGAACATGTGAACGGAGTATTTGGTTGTCGAACACGTTTGACAAACGTGCTCGACAACCAAATACCCCTTTCACACGTTCAAGCATCACTTCAAACACTTGTCTGTCGAACCGCGTTCGACTAACCATTTGATCGTGTAAACCCCCCTTTAGGAACAGGTTGCACTAGAGCATGCTTCCAAGGTGAAGGATATATGCTGATTGAGAAAATGAGGCAAAAAAACGGCAAAACACGGGAACCAGTTCATCTGCAAACTCCTTAAGGAGCCTTGCAGAGACACCATCGGAACCAGATGTGTTGTTCGTCTTTAGTGAGCAAAGAACCTTATGAACTTTGCGTGAAGAAAGGATAAGAGAGGGTATATATTTAGAGGGGTTAAGATTGAGGGATAGGTGCATTAGAATCGTTTACAGAAGAGTTGGCAGAAAAATGAGAGCCAAAACCAAGGTTTAGGGGGAGAAAAAGTTTTCTTAGAGGAGGGCATGTATGCCTCCATTCCCGGAGTTATGATCTCGGCAACTTTTAGGGCAACCTGTTCAGGGTTGTGGGACCGAAAGCAGTAGTCATCCCATGGAGAGTCAAAGAGGAAGTTATGCTAATCTTTACGTTGGGTACGCTGAAAGTGCCAAAGGCGGCGCTGAGTGGGAAGGAATGGTGGAGAGGGAGCAAAAATGGAAGAGATAGAGATCACAGAGTGGTCAGATTTACCAAGAGGGGAAAGCACAGAATATGAGTAGTTTGAATGGTTAGAAGTAAGAAATAGGTCAAGAGTGTTTTTTGTATTTTCATGTCAATTGGGAACATGAGTAGGTTGTTTGATAATTTATTCCAGATCTTGAGTACTAGAGAAAGCAAGGGCCTCACGCCCTTCCACATCAGTGGGAGAAGAATTAAGCCACTCACTGTGGTGTACAGTAAAGTCTCCAATATAGAGAATTTCGGCATGTGGGTGAGAAGATAGCAAGGACTCATTGCAAGAGGACAGATATTCAAAGAAAGACATAAAGTCAGTGGAGTTTGGAGAACAGCAACAGAAGCAATGGAATATAGTGGTAGTGGAGAGATAGATTTTTAGCCATAGGACATCAAAGTCAGGAGATTTAAGTTTCGTGAGCCTTGCAATAGGAGTATTAGTTCTGCAGTAGTCTCAGACCCCACCTTTGGAACAAAAGTGAGAATACAAATTATAGTGAGGGATTTGAAATGGGTAAGTGGAAGCATGGCTAGACAGCTGGGTTTAAGAGAGAAGGAGGAGGTTAGGGAGGGAAGTATCCAAGTACCGTTCCACAGACGAATTATTAGAGTTTAGGCCACGAATGTTAGAATAGTGAAGAGTTACAGAAGCAGGTCTATCAGGAAGTGCAAGATTAAGGGCAAAACCATTACTGCCAACAGGCGTATCTACCCTCAACCAGTAGTGGAGCCAGCAAGATCCCTAGAGATTTTTAGCACCCCTCTATGCCGGGTACTGGGAACCATAAGCTGTGGACCTTCCATAAATATAACAAATATGAGGAAAAAAAGAGGGCAAATAGAAACCGATATGGGAAGTGTTGTGACTTGTCAAATGTAATGGGATAGCAAGAGATGTGTAACATATACCCCAGAATATTCGGTGTAGATGTAACCATAAGGAAAGAACCGTCCTGAAGGAAGACTCAACCCGGAGCTCTCTGGACCAGTCCTAGTTGAATCCGTAATACTTTTAATCGTGGTATTTCAACAGGCGGCTGGTGCCATGACCAACCTACTAAACATATATGCGAGTATATATATATATATATATATATATATATATATATATATATATATATATATATATATATATATATATATATATATATATATATATATATATATATGTATGTATGCATACTCACATGTTTATGTCTGTGTGTGTGTTTTAGGCTCCACCAACCCCATTTCAAGGGGGATTGCTTCATAATTTCATAAGAGCGTTTACAAAAATAAAACAGGAATAGAGATTCAACGTATTTACAAGTCACTTTACTTTCTTCCTAGAAAAATAAAATCTATTCTTAGCTGCTTTTTTGTTGGGTTTACAATCAATTATTCCCCCCTTCTGGTTGTCCTTTGTATGTTTTTTTTCTTGCTTGTTTGTTCGCTTGGTGGCTGATATGTATGTTTGTTTGCTACTATACATAATTTTATGAGTTTTTAATGGTTTCTTTTATAAATAAAAAGAAGAATAAAATGAACTAACCTGATATTTTATTTGAGACTCCATACATACATACATATATGCATACATACATACATACATACATACATACATACATTCATACATTCATACATACATACATACATACATACATACATACATACATACATACATACATACATACATACATACATACATACATACATGAAAACGTCCTTTGTTGATGCACTAAAGGGGAATGTGGCAGTAAAAGAGGCTGTAAAGGTGGTGGCACTGGAAAACATACAAACAGTTGACTATAAAGAGACAGTAATCGAAAAAATGAAAGACGTTGTGATGGAAAGGGCAAACCCACTCATCAGACAGGCACTTGATAAGGAGAAGACAGTGGTAATCTCAGGCATAAGTGAATCCCAGGATCCAACATGGCAGGGGAGACTTGAAGAAAATAAAGCTAGCGTTCTAGACCTGATAAGAAAGCTTGGAGTAGTATGTGGTCCTGAGGATATTGTAAACATACACCAACTAGGTAAATATTCGAGGGAAGGAAAGCCGAGACCAACAAAAGTAACCTTTGAGAGAGGGGAAACATGTAGGGAAATATTGTTGAGAAAAAAAAGTCTAAAAGACCTTCAAGAATGCAAAGAAGTGTTCATTAGACGATACAGAACACAGGAAGAGATGGGAAAGATCAAAAACTTGTTGCAAGAGGCAAGAAGGTTAAATGATGAAAGAAATGAAGAAGAGAAGAAAAATTTTCGTTACAGAATACTTCCAGACAAAGGGGAGATAAAGAAGATAATGACAGAAGATCAGGGGATGGGGCCTCATTAAGATTGTTATACACAAATGCTGATGGATTAGCTGGTAAGGCAGTAGAATTAAAAGATAGGATCCACAACAGTAAGACAGATATAGTAGCAATTACAGAGACTAAGTTGAGTGAGGACATAAACAGTGTCACAGTTTTTCCTAAGGGCTTCAGAATACTAAGGGTCGAAAGATCTGAGAGGACTGGTGGAGGGATAGCACTGCTCATAAGTGAGAGGATTCAAGTTGAAGAAATAAACTTGGCTATAGAAAGTGAGTTCAGGGAATTTCTTGTTGCTCGCATAAATACTGGGTCAGAAAGCATTATAATAACTGTTGTATACAACCCACCAAGGAACCAAAATAGGCTTGAAATTTATGAGGAAAGTCATATAGGTACTATTGAAGTCATAAACTCAGTTGTTAACATGGCACGGGAGAAAAAATGTAGGATTTTGATTGTGGGAGACTTTAATCATAAAGAGATAGATTGGATAAATCTTGACCCACACAGTGGTGAGGACTCATTTGGGGCAAGATTCCTAGATTGCGTACAAGGGAATTTCCTACACCAACATGTAATGGAACCAACAAGAGCCAGGGGTGGGGATGAGCCATCACTACTTGATCTAGTGTTCACAGATAATGTGTTGGATATTGAAAATATTGAGTATGAACCACCAATTGGAAAGAGTAACCACTGTGTGTTGTTGATGGAGTATATCATTGAAGACATTCTTCCTGAGAGTAGAGGCACTGAGGACATGAGGAGGAACTGTCCGAAAGGAGATTACATCAAAATGAATGAGCTTTTTGCAGTTATTGACTGGAGAACCTTATTTTACAACAAATCTGTACAAGAAATGTATGACATCTTTTGTGAGAAATATGGGAAGATAGTAGATTGCTGCATACCTGTCACCAAAGTAGGTGTAATTCATGCCAGAGAGAAATGGTTCGATAATGGGTGTAAAAGAGCTAAGGAGTGGAGAGACAAATGCTGGAAAAGGTATAGGAGGAGAAAAAACATAAATGCCTGGCAAACCTACAAAAGAGCAAGAAATGATTACCTAAGTAAAAGGAGAGAGGCAGAGAGAGATTATGAGAGGGACATCACCAGGAAGGCTAAAGAAAATCCCAAGCTTTTCCACAGCTTTATCAGAGGAAAACTGAAGGTAAAAGAACAGGTTTTAAGGCTAAAGAGAGTGGATGGAAGCATCACTGAGACGGACGAAGAGATCTGCAAAGAATTGAACAAGGAGTTTCAGTCAGTATTTACAGTAGAAAATACCCCACCCCCTCAGATTGCAGTGATAGAAGCTCAAGGGCCGGCATTAGAGAACATCAACCTTACAGCCACAGAGGTATGCAAAGCGCTGATGGATTTAGATGTTCATAAAGCTACAGGTCCTGATGACATATCCCCTCATGTGCTTAAAAAAGTATCATATTTAAGGAGTCACTGGAGTCGGGGGAGATTCCAAGATGCTGGAAACAAGCAAATGTGATACCTATCTTCAAAAAGGGAAGGAGGGATACGGCTCTGAACTATAGACCAGTTTCCTTGACCAGCATAGTTTGCAAACTTATGGAGAAACTAATAAGGAAACATATCTCTCTTCACTTGGAATCCTTCAACTTTTTGTCAGTGAGGCAACATGGCTTCAGAGAAGGAAGATCAACAGTAACAAACTTATTAGAATTTTATGATGAGGTAAGCCAAATCTTACAGGAAAGAGAGGGCTGGTCAGATTGCACATTCCTAGACTTCCAGAAAGCGTTTGACACTGTTCCACATGGGAGACTTATTAGGAAGCTGCAATCAATGGCTAGAATAGGTGGAAATGTCTTGGAATGGATA
>JAXCGZ010011534.1:47500-50000 GCA_037179515.1 Halocaridina rubra
TTTAAAGAGAAACAAATGAATACATTCTATCTGAAGCCCTTTCTGTTCATATTGCAGTTTCCCCTAACCTCACTCATGGCTTCCTTTTCGCATTTAATTCAAATCTCAATCTAATAAGGGATCAACAATAAGCAAATAAGCACATTACCATTTATGAAAACATGAATGATATTTTAACCGACTTTACCTCGAATCTAGGACACATAGTTACTGTGCCAATATGCAAGCAACTACACCACAGAAGGTTAAAAGGGAAACAAACCTTACAGCTTTATCTTCTATACTAGGAATGAACGCATTCTATCTGAATGCCACTCTGTTCGTATTACAGTTCAAACAAACCTCACTCGTGGCTTTGTTTTCGCATTTAATTCAAATCTCAGTCTAGTAAGGAATCAACAGTAATCAAATAAGCACATTGCCTTATGTGAAAACATGAATTATATTTTACTCCAACTGGGACTCAAACCTAGGGCACATAATTACTGTGCTAAGGCGTTTCCAACTACACCACAAGACTAAAATGGACACAAACCTTTCAGCATTTTCTGCTATACTAGGAATGAACTCATTCTATCTGAATGCCACTATGTTCATATTACAACTTCCCCCAATCTCACTCGTTGCTTCATTTTTACATTTAATCCATATTTCAATCTAATAAGGGATCAACAATAATCAAATAATCAAATATGATTCATGCTTTCACATATTGTAATGTGCTTATTTGATTACTGTTGATCCCTTTTCAGATTGAGATTTGAATTAAATGCAAAAACGAAGCAACGTGTGAGATTGGGGGAAGCTGTAATATGAACATAGTGGCATTCAGATAGAATGAATTCATTCCTAGTATAGCAGAAAAAGCTGTAAGGTGTGTGTCCCTTTTAACCTTTTGTGGTGTAGTTGGAAACGCCTTAGCACAGTAATTATTTGCCCTAGGTTTGAGTCCCAGTTGGAGTAAAATATAATTCATGTTTTCACATATGGTAATGTGTTTATTTGATTATTGTTGATTCCTTACTTGATTGAGATTTGAAATAAATGCGAAAACAAAGCCACGAGTGAGGTTTGCTTGAACTGTAATATGAACAGAGTGGCATTCAGATAGAATGCAGTCATTCCTAGTATAGCGGATAAAGCTGAAAGGTTTGTTTCCCTTTTAACCTTCTGTGGTGGTGTAGAAGGTAGCGCCTTGGAACTGTAATTATGTGTCCTAGGATCGAGTCCCAGCCGGGGTAATATATGATTCATGCTTTCACTTATGGTAATGTGGTTATTTGATTATTGTTAATCCCTTATTGGATTGAGATTTGAATTAAATGCGAAAACGAAGCCACGAGGGAGGTTGGGGGACACTGTATTATGTTAATAGAAGTAAGAGGGTAAATTTCATTGGTTTCGAAGACAATAGTGCTATCAGGAGGAGAAGAATATAAAGAGATAGCCAGAAACTCTCTTGGAGTCATTGGACTTAAAAAAATTTTATGTGCCTCACTCAGATACCCTATGCAAATCAGAGCAGAGAGTAGCAGAAAGAGTGATAAGAGACTGATTAGGAGGAGTAGATGAAGATTGTAAAGAAAAGGCAGAAAAATGAACAGTAGATTCGTCGGCAAAGGCGTTAAGAAGTGAAAAGGATGAGGACTGAAGATCATTGATGAAGAGAAGGAATAGAGTAGATGAAAGAACGGAGCCCTGTGGAACACCACAGGTAACAGGGAATGGGTTATATGTTGCACTGTCAACAACTATGGATGTAAAACGGTCGAAGAGAAAACTGAAAATAAGAGTACAGTGAGAAGGGGTAAAGACATATAGGCAGGGAGTTTGGCCAACAGGCCCTTGTGCCAGACTATGTCAAAAGCCAGAGAGATATCAAGGACGAAGACTAAGGATTTCTCATAGTGCCTCAGAGGAGGTGACCATACATTAGTAAGATAAAAGATGAGGTAACACCCTATGGATCTTGCCTTGCGAAAACCGTATTGGTGATCAGAGATATGCAAGGTGAATTGAAAGCGTTTCAAGAAGTGAGAACTGAGTAAAGTTTTGAAAACTTTAGCAATAGTTTGACGGAAATGGGCTATCACCCTTCTTAGGAACAGGTTGCACTGGAGCATGCTTCTAAGATACTAGTTGAGAAAATGAGGTGATAAAGACGGTAAAGCCTTGGAGCCAATTCATCTGTAAACTCCTTAGGGAACCTTGCAGGGATTCCATTGGTACCAGATGCCTTGTTTGTGTTTAGCGGGAGAAGAACCTTATTAACTTTGCGTGAAGAAAGGATAAGGGAGGTCATAGGATTAGAGAAGGGTAAAAACTGAGGGGGAGGTATGCTGGAATCGTTTACGGAATAGTTGGCAGAAAAAAATGTGAGCCGATGAGAGGGGGGGAAGCTTGATTTACAGAAGTTTTTGGAGAGGTATTTTGGCTAAGGACCAAAAACATTTATCAGTGGGAGAGGAGTTAAGGTTATCAACTTTCCTTCTTATAAAGA
>JAXCGZ010011534.1:55000-72500 GCA_037179515.1 Halocaridina rubra
CTCTCCTTCCTACAGACTCACCTTTCCTCAGTCTTTTCACATCCTTCCAAAACATATTTTTATTCCTTTCAAAATTCTCAGACAAATATCTACCCCACATTACATTCACTTCTCTCTTTGCCGCCCACACCACGTGCTTTGCTAACCTCCTCTTTGCACAATACCTTTCAGACGCCTCTACATTACCTACATGCAACCACACCTGAAATGCATGCCTCTTGTCGGCCCCTACTGTACTTCCCTGCTCATTCCACCATTCACTACCTTTCCTATTACTTCCACCAGTTAGTTTTCTTATCTGCACACTGCCTCGTCACATTTCTTAACTCCCTCCTCAACTTTCTCTTTTACTACATTCTACACATTCCTCAGACAAGCCTTATACTCACAGTCTATATCTTTCATATACAATTTACTCACTTTTAGCACCTCTCTTCTTCTTTCACTTCTCCTCACTCTCCACTTTTTCCCCCACTCTCTCTCTACTTTCCACTTACTAATGATCAGATATTCCACCACTAGCTCCTCAGTACTTTCACATCCAAAACTCTAGCAATCACCCTTCTGTCCACCACAACATAATTCATTAATGCTCTGTCAACTACTCTTCCATTATCAACTCCGACCCATGCATACTTGTCCAGATCCTTCTTTTTAAATACAATATTAGCAATAAAGATCTCTCTCTAAATACACATTTTTATCATTTTCTCTCCTCTCTCTTCCCTACCAGGTACTCCTTACTTCCCAACTACACCATCCACTTGCTCATTCCCTATTCTTGCATTCAAGTCTCCCATCAGCACCATATTGATATTCATTCCCATCTTCCACACACTCGCTCGATTTCATCCAAAATTCTTCGTTTTCTTCTTCACTTCTTTCCCTGCCAGGGCCATATGCACTCACAAACGCCCAAACCTCGCATCCCAGCCTCATTTTAGCCACTATTATTCTAGATGATACTTCCTTCCACTCCACCACACACTTATTTATCTCGCCATTTACCAACAGAGCCACGTCCTATTTGCCTCTCCCTCTCTCAACTCCAGACACCCTACCTACAACACTCCCAAATGTCACCTCATCATTCCCTTTAATGTTCGTTTCACTCAGTTCAGATAATATCCCAGCATTTCTTGGCCACTCGTATGATGAAAAAGATACAGACGAGGAGATAGTCATAGTCATAGTCATAGAATTTATTGCCAAATATTTAGTATACATACAGGAATAGATATGTACATTATATTCTGAGACACTAGCCTGCTGAGCAAGAGCTCCTTGGCAGGCACTTTAATATACATTTCACATAATTTAAAGTATAACGGCAATTGTTAACAAAAGCTCCAATATAGCAATCTCATACTTATCTGGACATAATGATGCACCAACACTGTATTAATTATTAATCAACAGCTGCTTGATTTTGCCTAATAAATAAATGCTGTTTGAGTTTCTTTTTAGTTAAAGTTGTGCCAGTTATTGTTTTTAAATCTTCTGGTAATGCATTCCAACATTTTGGGCCAAAGCAGTGAATAGAAAATTTGTACCAAGTTGTTCCCGGCTGTGGACATATCAAATTTATATTGTTACTTCTGGTTCCATGGTTGTGTTGAATAATTCTAAATAATTTTCTGTTATCATTAACATCACTATGTATAATAATAAGACAGAAATATTGTATCAAGTAATTAAATTTAAGCAAGTTTAGCTCCTTGAATAAAGAGGAAGTTGAGTCATATTTTCCACTATATGTAATAGTTCTGATCAGTCTTTTCTGAGTTACAAATTAGTCGACTCTTACGACACACAGGGAACACAGTGGAATAATAATAATAATAACAATAATAATAATAATAATAATAATAATTATTGTTATTATTATTATTATTATTATTATTATTATTATTATTATTATTATTATTATTATTATTGTTATTATTATTATTATTATTATTATTATTATTATTATTATTATTATTATTATTATTATTATTATTATTATTAATGTGCTTTTGTTTTTACTATTAATAATGTTTTACTTGATAAAACATTTACTCTTTGGTTATCATTTCAATAATTTTTCAAAGACAGCCTTTAATTCTTACTAGAGAAAACGTTTCATTATACGACTTTTTATGGAACACTTAAGCATTTAAGATACTCTTCTTCTTCTTCTTCTTCTTCTTCTTCTTCTTCTTCTTCTTCTTCTTCTTCTTCTTCTTCTTCTTCTTCTTCTTCTTCTTCTTCTTCTTCTTCTTCTTCTTCTTCTTCTTCTTCTTCTTCTTCTTCTTCTTCTTCTTCTGCTGCTGCTGCTGCTGCTGCATCTACTATCCTTATGTGGTTACATATGAGGACATAATGAGAGAAATATTGCAAGGGGTTCTAGTGAAAATTCCAAACGCTTCTACAACTCTGTGACAGAGAAATTAAATGTGAAGGATGTTGTAAAGATAGAAAGAGCAAGTAGGAGTCTGCGTAAGACAGATGATATCTGTGAGGAACTGAACCAGATGTTTCAGTCAGTATTTACAGTAAGGTAAACTCCTCACTCCATATTGCAAAGATTAGAGAATTGAAAACAATATCAGAAAACATTGTCTTTTCAATTACAGAAGTATGCTAAACATAAACGTGTGGCACAAAAGAATATTGAGCATCATTATACTTAAAGATTCGGATTATATGTCACTGGAATATGGGAAGGTTGTGATGCTCGAGAACAGTGAATATTGTACCTATTTTAAAATAGGAACCGAAAGACAACTTTAAACTATAGCCAGTTTCACTGACTATCATGATTAGAAAGTTTATAGATAAACTACTGAGAATACACATACCTGTTCACTTAGAATGTGTTATCTATTTGCCAGTGAGATGTCTTGACATTAGAGAAGGTATGTTTACGCTGACAATCTTACATTAATATCATGGTGAGGCTGCCTGCCTCATCTTATAAGAATGAACGGCCATGGCAGATTGCATAGTCCTAGAGTCTCAGAAGTCATTTGATACTATCCTACATAGAAGACTCATAACAGAGCTGCAAATAATGGCGTAAAATGAAGTAAATGTCTTGGAGAGGACAGATATTCATTTAGAAGATAGGGAGTAGAGAGCCAGATTAAGACATGCAGTGTCTGACTGAAGGGAGGATATTCGTAGGATTCCACAAGGAAGATTATCAGAGAAACATTTTGTTTTTTTCTCTATGTAAATGCATTTATCATAATTTTGCAGGTGTTGTAAGGAATGTAAGCAGAGTAATAGAGTAATAGACGAAAACAGGGGTAGAGAACTTCAGGAATACGTTAACAATCTACATAGGTGGTCAGATAAGTGGTTAATGAGATTCAGTGCTTCGAGATGTAATGTGACTTAGTTGGAGTACTAGAAGACTTATGCTTAGGTATTCATTAACAAGAGAGAAGCTCTGAGACTCTGAGAATTAAAGAGAACTAGTAGGTTAGTGCATTAGCAAATTTATTGCCGGAAATGCATAGCATTACTTAAGTTAAAGCAGCGCATGGGTTATTAACAGAGATATATGTATCTAGCTTTATATATGCATGATGAATTGGTCAGAAATATTCACACAAATTATACGAAGATTGAATATACAGCATTCTTCTCTATTCTGCAGTTGAAAAAAACATGAACAGTTTATACAGAGTTCAAAGACATACTGCAAAGTTGGTGACAGATAAGAACTGTCAGATATGAGGATAGGCTGAAGACATTTTACTTTCCACCATATAAAACTAGAAGCAACTTAGGATAAATTAACGGTTTTTGATTCCTCCATGGGTATGAAAGAGTAGATATCTAGAAAAAAGTCAGGAGAAGGAAGCGGATTTTGAATTCCTTCATGGTTATGACACACTGGACAGGGAGAGATGCTATAATGTGGATGGATATAGAAATAGATGTCATTGTTGGAGGTTTGTAAGAAAACTTCGTATTTGGATGTAAGGAAGTAACTTTTTAATGTTGGCGTTGATAATAATTGCATTCATAGCCTTAAAAAATATATGACCAGGTTTTCTGAGTTAAAAAAAAGATTAGGCAATGGGGAGTCACAATATGAGATTCTTTTCTGTGAGCACAATGGGGAAAGGTAGGTAAGATCTTATCTGTCAGTGCTTAGACTACTGCTCTCGCATATTGGGTGCTATTTATTACAATTATGTCCTTGATAGGGTAGAATCTATATAAGTCACTCATCAACAATCCTGATCTTACTCTTAATCTCGATTCCCATTCTCTTCACCGGAATGTGTCATCTCTTTCTATTTTTTATCAGTACTACTTTCATCGATGCTCTGATGAGTTTTTTTTTGAAAGTTACATCCCTTCCCTCTGGCGAGGCAACGTGACACGTGCCAAGAGGCTTCGTCACATTTACTGTGAAGGAATTTGTAGCTTATGGATTAGTCGGTGCCGTGACTGTTTCCTTCCAGCCCCTTCCAGATTATGGAACTCTCTTTCTGCTTCTGTCTTCTGTAACTTCATCTCAAAGGCTAATCCTTCCATATTTCTAGGTCTTCATTTTTTTTTTTACTATTATTTCAGCTTTTAACATTCATTGTTTATTATTCTCTTATTTCCGCCTCATCATATACAAACACACACACGCGCTCCCGTAAACACAATTAGGTAATCACAATTAGGTAATCACATACATTGTAGAGAGAGTGAGATAATAACAGAATGAGATAGATTTGTAGATAGACAGATGGAGTGGTATATATTTATACACACACTCACACACACACACACACACACACACACACACACACACACACACACACACACACACACACACACACACACACACACACAGATAAGTGCTGATGGATTTAGATGTTCATAAAGCTACAGGTCCTGATGACATATCCCCTCATGTGCTTAAAAAATGCGCAAACACAATATCAGTGGCACTAAGTATCATATTTAAGGAGTCACTGGAGTCGGGGGAGATTCCAAGATGTTGGAAACAAGCAAATGTGATACCTATCTTCAAAAAGGGAAGGAGGGATACGGCTCTGAACTATAGACCAGTTTCCTTGACCAGCATAGTTTGCAAAGTTATGGAGAAACTACTAAGGAAACATATCTCTCTTCACTTGGAATCCTTCAACTTTTTGTCAGTGAGGCAACATGGCTTCAGAGAAGGAAGATCAACAGTAACAAACTTATTAGAATTTTATGATGAGGTAAGCCAAATCTTACAGGAAAGAGAGGGCTGGGCAGATTGCATATTCCTAGACTTCCAGAAAGCGTTTGACACTGTTCCACATGGGAGACTTATTAGGAAGCTGCAATCAATGGCTAGAATAGGTGGAAATGTCTTGGAATGGATAAAAACTTACTTAGAAGGAAGGGAACAGAGGGTTAGAGTAAGACACTCAGTGTCTGAATGGAGAAGAGTTAGTGGTGGAGTTCCACAGGGTTCAGTTTTAGGGCCACTTTTGTTCCTTGTATATGTAAATGACCTACCAGAGTCTGTAAATTCATTCATGAATATGTTTGCAGATGATGCAAAGATTGTGAAGAAAGTAAAAAACGAGAACAATGGTAGAGAACTTCAGGAGGATCTAAATAATCTGCATGAGTGGTCAGAAAAGTGGCTAATGAAATTCAATACCTCAAAATGTAAGGTAATGAGAATGGGTACAAGTGCAAGAAGGCCCAAGCTTGACTACTCGGTGGTTGGAGTACAACTTCAAGAGACAGAAAATGAGAGAGATCTAGGAGTAAACATACTGGCAGATTTGTCTCCAGAAATACATATAAATGGCGTAGTAAGGGCAGCATATGCATTCTTATCAAATGTAAGGGTAGCCTTCAGGCACATGGACAAGGAAATGTTGAGAAATATTTATGTAACCTATGTGAGGCCAAAACTGGAATATGCAGCCCCCTTTTGGAATCCGCACTTGAAAAAGCACATAGCTAAGCTTGAAAAAGTTCAAAGACATGCCACGAAACTGGTGCCAGAAATACGCAATCTCGGTTATGATGAGAGGCTGAGGGAATTAGACTTGCCATCACTCGAAGCTAGAAGAGTAAGGGGGGATATGGTGACAGTCTTTAAATTCCTTCATGGGTATGATAGAGTGGATAGGGATCGATATTTCGATATGGCTGGCTCTAGAACTAGAGGTCATAGTTTGAAGCTTCGTAAGAAAACTTCTTTGCAGGATGTAAGGAAATACTTTTTCAGTGTAAGAGTAGTTGATAATTGGAATTGGCTAAGCGAGGAGGTAGTTAATGCTATCTCAATCCATAGTTTTAAGGACAGGTATGATAAGTATCACTAAGTATAAAATGGAACCAATGAGGAGACGGCAAGATACGAGGTTTGGGCTCTTTCCCGTAAACACAATTAGGTAATCACAATTAGGTAATCACACATACATACATATATACATACATACATACATACATCCTTTGCTGATGCACTAAAGGGGAATGTGGCAGTAAAAGAGGCTGTGAAGGTGGTGGCACTGGAAAACATACAAACAGTTGACTACAAAGAGACAGTAATCGAAAAATGAAAGACGTTGTGATGGAAAGGGCAAACCCACTCATCAGACAGGCACTTGATAAGGAGAAGACAGTGGTAATCTCAGGCATAAGGGAATCCCAGTAGCCAACATGGCAGGGGAGACTTGAAGAAAATAAAGCTAAGGTTGTAGACCTGATAAGAAAGCTTGGAGTAGTATGTGGTCCTGAGGATATTGTAAACATACACCAACTAGGTAAATATTCGAGGGAAGGAAAGCCGAGACCAACAAAAGTAACCTTTGAGAGAGGGGAAACATGTAGGGAAATATTGTTGAGAAAAAAAAGTCTAAAAGACCTTCAAGAATGCAAAGAAGTGTTCATTAGACGATGCAGAACACAGGAAGAGATGGGAAAGATCAAAAACTTGTTGCAAGAGGCAAGAAGGTTAAATGATGAGAGAAATGAAGAAGAGAAGAAAAATTTTCGTTACAGAATACTTCCAGACAAAGGGGAGATAAAGAAGATAATGACAGAAGATCAGGGGATGGGGCCTCATTAAGATTGTTATACACAAATGCTGATGGATTAGCTGGTAAGGCAGTAGAATTAAAAGATAGGATTCACAACAGTAAGGCAGATATAGTAGCAATTACAGAGACTAAGTTGAGTGAGGACATAAACAGTGTCACAGTTTTTCCTAAGGGCTTCAGAATACTAAGGGTTGAAAGATCTGAGAGGACTGGTGGAGGGATAGCACTGCTCATAAGTGAGAGGATTCAAGTTGAAGAAATAAACTTGGCTATAGAAAGTGAGTTCAGGGAATTTCTTGTTGCTCGCATAAATACTGGGTCAGAGAGCATTATAATAACTGTTGTATACAACCCACCAAGGAACCAAAATAGGCTTGAAATTTATGAGGAAAGTCATATAGGTACTATTGAAGTCATAAACTCAGTTGTTAACATGGCACGGGAGAAAAAATGTAGGATTTTGATTATGGGAGACTTTAATCATAAAGAGATAGATTGGATAAATCTTGACCCACACAGTGGTGAGGACTCATTCGGGGCAAGATTCCTAGATTGCGTACAAGGGAATTTTCTACACCAACATGTAATGGAACCAACAAGAGCCAGGGGTGGAGATGAGCCATCACTACTTGATCTAGTGTTCACAGATAATGTGTTGGATATTGAAAATATTGAGTATGAACCACCAATTGGAAAGAGTGACCACTGTGTGTTGTTGATGGAGTATATCGTTGAAGATATTCTTCCTGAGAGTAGAGGCACTGAGGACATGAGGAGGAACTATCCGAAAGGAGATTACATCAAAATGAATGAGATTTTTGCAGTTATTGACTGGAGAACCTTATTTTACAACAAATCTGTACAAGAAATGTATGACATCTTTTGTGAGAAATATGGGAAGATAGTAGATTGCTGCATACCTGTCACCAAAGTAGGTGTAATTCATGCCAGAGAGAAATGGTTCGATAATGGGTGTAAAAGAGCTAAGGAGTGGAGAGACAAATGCTGGAAAAGGTATAGGAGGAGAAAAAACATAAATGCCTGGCAAACCTACAAAAGAGCAAGAAATGACTACCTAAGTAAAAGGAGAGAGGCAGAGAGAGATTATGAGAGGGACATCACCAGGAAGGCTAAAGAAAATCCCAAGCTTTTCCACAGCTTTATCAGAGGAAAACTGAAGGTAAAAGAACAGGTTTTAAGGCTAAAGAGAGCGGATGGAAGCATCACTGAGACGGACGAAGAGATCTGCAAAGAATTGAACAAGGAGTTTCAGTCAGTATTTACAGTAGAAAATACCCCACCCCCTCAGATTGCAGTGATAGAAGCTCAAGGGCCGGTATTAGAGAACATCAACCTTACAGCCACAGAGGTATGCAAAGCGCTGATGGATTTAGATGTTCATAAAGCTACAGGTCCTGATGACATATCCCCTCATGTGCTTAAAAAATGCGCAAACACAATATCAGTGGCACTAAGTATCATATTTAAGGAGTCACTGGAGTCGGGGGAGATTCCAAGAAGCTGGAAACAAGCAAATGTGATACCTATCTTCAAAAAGGGAAGGAGGGATACGGCTCTGAACTATAGACCAGTTTCCTTGACCAGCATAGTTTGCAAAGTTATAGAGAAACTACTAAGGAAACATATCTCTCTTCACTTGGAATCCTTCAACTTTTTGTCAGTGAGGCAACATGGCTTCAGAGAAGGTAGATCAACAGTAACAAACTTATTAGAATTTTATGATGAGGTAAGCCAAATCTTACAGGAAAGAGAGGGCTGGGCAGATTGCATATTCCTAGACTTCCAGAAAGCGTTTGACACTGTTCCACATGGGAGACTTATTAGGAAGCTGCACTCAATGGCTAGAATAGGTGGAAATGTTTTGGAATGGATAAAAACTTACTTAGAAGGAAGGGAACAGAGGGTTAGAGTAAGACACTCAGTGTCTGAATGGAGAAGAGTTAGTAGTGGAGTTCCACAGGGTTCAGTTTTAGGGCCACTTTTGTTCCTTGTATATGTAAATGACCTACCAGAGTCTGTAAATTCATTCATGAATATGTTTGCAGATGATGCAAAGATTGTGAAGAAAGTAAAAAACGAGAACAATGGTAGAGAACTTCAGGAGGATCTAAATAATCTGCATGAGTGGTCAGAAAAGTGGCTAATGAAATTCAATACCTCAAAATGTAAGGTAATGAGAATGGGTACAAGTGCAAGAAGGCCCAAGCTTGACTACTCGGTGGTTGGAGTACAACTTCAAGAGACAGAAAATGAGAGAGATCTAGGAGTAAACATACTGGCAGATTTGTCTCCAGAAATACATATAAATGGCGTAGTAAGGGCAGCATATGCATTCTTATCAAATGTAAGGGTAGCCTTCAGGCACATGGACAAGGAAATGTTGAGAAATATTTATGTAACCTATGTGAGGCCAAAACTCGAATATGCAGCCCCCTTTTGGAAGCCGCACTTGAAAAAGCACATAGCTAAGCTTGAAAAAGTTCAAAGACATGCCACGAAACTGGTGCCAGAAATACGCAATCTCGGTTATGATGAGAGGCTGAGGGAATTAGACTTGCCATCACTCGAAGCTAGAAGAGTAAGGGGGGATATGGTGACAGTCTTTAAATTCCTTCATGGTTATGATAGAGTGGATAGGGATCGATATTTCGATATGGCTAGCTCTAGAACTAGAGGTCATAGTTTGAAGCTTCGTAAGAAAACTTCTTTGCAGGATGTAAGGAAATAGTTTTTCAGTGTAAGAGTAGTTGATAATTGGAATTGGCTAAGCGAGGAGGTAGTTAATGCTATCTCAATCCATAGTTTTAAGGACTGGTACGATAAGTATCACTAAGTCTAAAATGGAACCGATCAGGAGACGGGAAGATACGAGCTTTGGGCTCTTTCCCGTAAACACAATTAGGTAATCACAATTAGGTAATCATATATATATATATATATATATATATATATATATATATATATATATATATATATATATATATATATATATATATGAGAGAGAGAGAGAGAGAGAGAGAGAGAGAGAGAGAGAGAGAGAGAGAGAGAGAGAGACAGACAGAGACAGAGAGACAGACAGGTAGATAGAGATAGAGACTTAGCTTTTATAGTTTCTTCGAAAAAATCGGAAAAAGAAAATAAAAAGAAAATAGATAAAAGGAAGCATAACAGAAACGCTTTGGACGTGGACACAAAAAACAGGTGTTTTCCTAAACAGCTGTTTTTAATTGTCTGGTTGGATAATTAAGTGTGACAGACAAACGAACTCCCTGAAGGATTTTCGCCTCTTAACAACCACGTGCAAAGGCTTGCAAATAGGTAGATAAGGGGTATGCGGTGTTTATTTTGTAAAGTATTGAAAAGTATCAAAGTAATATATATTCCTTCATCTATTCAGACTGACATACATACGCACTTAACGCTCATGCATACATGTTTTTGTGCATGCGCAGTTCTAGTGATAGTGGTTAATTTTATATTACCAGGAGATAGGGAGCAACAAGCTATTGTTTTTATGTAACAATATGGTACTTTTGTCAGTAGTTAATATAACTGACATCTTCATACGCATATGCATGTATCCATCCATCCATCCATCCATCTTTACATACATACATACATACATACATACATACATACATACATACATACATACATACATATATACATACATTAGAGAACGAAAGAGATCTAAAGGTAATTGTGCTGGCAAATTTGTCTCCGGTAATGCATATAATTGGTGCAGTAATGGGAGCCAAATCTTTCTCGGAAAACATAAGATGGACAAGGAAATGTTGAGAGATATTTACGTGGACTTAACAGAGACCAAAGCTTGAATATGGAGCAACCTTCTTGGAATCCGCACTTGAAAAACCATTTTAGTAAATTGGACCAAGTCATAGACATGCTGCGAATCTGGTTACAGACATGCGAAATCTCAGTTATGAGGAAAGGCTGAGGGAGTTAGGCTTGCCATCACTCGAATATAGGAGAAAGGTGGGGAATGGTAACAGTTTTTAAATTCGTTCATGGTTTTGATGGCATGACTGTGAACGGTATTTCAGTCTATGCACAATGCAAGGAAGTACTTTTTTAATCGTAAGAATAGCTAATAACTGGAATTCTCTAAGTGAAGAAACAATAAATGCATTCGTACTTTTATGGAGAGATTTATTTAGCGTCAGGTAGTACAAAATGAAACTGATCAGGAATCGGGGAGTTATATATATATATATATATATATATATATATATATATATATATATATATATATATATATATATATATATATATATATATATATATATATATATATATATATATATATATATATATATATATATATATATATATATATATATATATATATATATATATATATATATATATATATATATATATATATATATATATATATATATATATATATATATATATATATATATATATATATATATATATATATATACACGCATACAAGCGAACGTACAAGTGTATAATGTTCTCTTGTTTTTACCAGAATAAATATATTTATTTTGTTAAGAAAAGTCTCTGTATATGCAGTATTTTTACAATTCGAATTTATAGCCACAGTTCAAAGAGAGCAGATTTTGTGTTTGCGTGTGTTTGTGTTTTATATGTGTGTGAGTTAGAGAGAGAAAGAGAGAGAGAGAGAGAGAGAGAGAGAGAGAGAGAGAGAGAGAGAGAGAGAGAGAGAGAGAGAGAGAGAGAGAGTATAGTAATAATGATAATAATAATATGCATTTATTCCACAAAGTATATAGTGGGTATTGATACAACATATATGTACAGTGGAATAGCCAATGTATATATATCATTACACTTTAGCATAATTATATCCGTACAAGAGTGAATCTAATTCACTTGTCTTTAAGATATGAATATATATAAATTCGTAATAGATATGATACCAAAATGAGACATTTTTCTACTAGAATATCATATCCACACCATCACTGGTAATAAGTACAATTCACTAACATGTGTGCAGTCATTACAAAATTTGCTTTCAGTTTCGTAATAATTAGTGATAATATTTCAGTTTCATTTATGTCCTCTGGCAGTCTGTTCCAAAAGTTATGACCCCTCACAGATAGGGCTCTGTTTGCTATATATATTTTTGTTCTTGGAATCACAAGCTTTTGCGAATACAGAATGTTTCCTTCGACAAAACCCCAAACTGAGTTAATATTTATAACGTATGCTGGTATTCTACCTTTCATTAACTTGCGCATAAACATGACCACCTTTATTTACTTTTGGCCTTACCTAGAGCTAATGTAGCTTGCTAGTAAATGGTGTTACCGGTCAAACTTTTTGCCATGACCAAGAGGTATTTTAACAGCTAATTTTTGGACCTTCGTTACGTCTTTATATAAGGCACTCCATATCACTGAACAATGACATACGTTGAATTAAATAATATATATATATATATATATATATATATATATATATATATATATATATATATATATATATATATATATATATATATATATATATATATATATATATGCTTCTGGTCCTTAGCCAAAAACCTCTCCAAAAACTTCTGTAACTCAAGCTTTCCCCCTCTCATTCGTTCTGATGGTTCTATTGGTTGCTCTCCCACTGACAAAGCCACTCTCTTTGGCTCTCATTTTACTGCCAACTCTTCTGTCAACGATTCCAGTTCACCTGTTCCTCAGTCTTTACCCCTCTCTAACCCTATGCCCTCCCTTACCTTTTCTTCACGCAAAGTTCATAAGGTTCTTCACTCGCTAGAGACGAACAAGGCATCTGGTCCCGATGGTATCCTTGCAAGATTCCTTAAGGAGTTTGCAGATGAACTGGCTCCCGTGCTTTGCCGTCTTTTTTGCCTCATTCTGTCAACCAGTATCTATCCTTCCTCTTGGAAGCATGCTCTAGTTCAACCTGTTTGTAAGAAGGGTGACCGCTCTATTCCTTCTAACTACCAACCTATTGCCCTAACCTCCTCTATTGCTAAAGTTTTCGAAACTTTGCTCAATTCTCACTTCTTGAAACGCCTTGAATCTAACTCATTTATCTCCGATCACCAGTACGGCTTCCGCAAGGCAAGATGCACTGGTGATCTCCTGTCCTATCTTACTCATGTATGGTCATCTTCTCTGAGGAACTATGCGGTTTCCTTTGTCGTCGCCCTTGATATCTCCAAGGCTCTCGGCAGAGTCTGGCACAAGGCTCTGTTGGCCAAACTCCCGGCCTATGGCTTTACCCCTTCTTTCTGTTCTCTAATTTCCAGTTTTCTTACTGACCATTTTATATCTGTAGTTGTTGATGGTGCGACATCTAGCCCTTTCTCTGTTACCATTGGTGTTCCACAGGGCTCTGTTCTTTCACCAGCTCTGTTCCTTCCCTTCATCAATGATCTTCTACAATCCCCATCTTCCTCTCTTCTTCATGCCTTTGCTGATGATTCTACCCTTCACTTTTCCTCTGCCTTTTCTTGACAACTTTCATCTGCTACTCGTAATCAATCTCGTATCACTCTTTCTTCTACTATTAACTCCGATTTGCAAAGTATATCTGAGTGGGGCACTCACAATTTAGTTTAATTCAATGCCTCCAAGACACAGTTTCTGGCTATTTCTTTATCTTCTTCTTCTCCTGATAACCCTATTGTCTTTGAAACTAATGAAATTTACACTCTTAACTCTAGCAACATATTAGGAATCCATATAGCCTCTAACTTGTCTTGGTGGAATCACATAATCCAGATTTCTAAATCTTCATCCAAGAAATTGGGGGTTTTGTTTCGTTTTCGTCATTACTTTTCCTCTTTGCAGTTACTTAAAATTTACAAAGGTCTTATCCGTCTCTACTTAGAATACTGCTTACACATCTGGGGTGCTCCTTCCTTTACTTATCTTCTTGATAGGGTTGAATCTAAGGCAGTCAGACTCATTAATGATCCCTCTCTTACTTCTTACCTGGATACTCTCTCTCTTCGCCGTAAGGTATCTTCTCTTTCGCTTTTCTATCGCTACTACTTCCATCGCTGCTCTGATGAGTTGGCGAGTTGCATCCCTCCCCCACTGCCGAGGCCGTGTAACACTCGCCAAGTGACCTTATCTCACAGGTACTGTGTGGAGATTTGTAGCTTGCGGATTGGCCGGTGCTTCAACTTCTTCTTCCCATCTACCCCCAGACTCTGGAACTCTCTTCCTCCTTCTGTCTTTCCTAATTCTTATGACCTTTCATCCTTCAAAATGCAAATCTATCGTCATCTCAGGGCCTAGTACTCCATATGTCTGGGTCTTCTGTACTTTGACTGTTTTATTCTGTCTGTCGTTTTCCTTTGTGTGACATTGCCTCATCTCTGCCTTGTCCGTAACCTTTTTCTTTTCCTTCGTCTTGGTATTTTCTCGTGCCCGGGCCTTTATTGATGAGGGCAGTTACTGCTTGTCCCGGAGTCACACTCATAAAAAAAATGTAAACATTGCACAGGAGAGAATGTAGGAATTTGTTTATGGGAGTTTTTAATCATAGAGAGATAAATTGAATAAATCTTGACCCATAAAGTGGGTAGGATTCATTCAGGGCAAATTCCTGGATTGTGTATACGGGAATTTTCTACACCAACATGTATTAGAACCAACAAAAGCCATGGGTGGGGATGAGCCATCGCTACTTGATCTAGCATTCACAGATAATGTGTTGCATATTGAAAAAAATGAGTATGAACCACCAGTTGGAAAGAGTGACCACTGTGTGTTGTTGATGGAGTACAGCATCAAAGATGTTCTCCCTGAAAGTAGAGGCACTTAGGACATAAGGAGGAATTATCCAAATGGAAATTACACCAAAATAATAAGTTTTTGCAGCTATTGACTGGAGGCCCTTATTTAACAACAAATCTGTACAAGAAATGTACAACAACTTTTGTGAGGAATATGGGAAGATTGTAGATTGTTGCATACCTTCCACCAAAATAGGAGTTACTCATGCCAGATAGAAATGGTTCAGTAATGAGTGTAAGAGAGCTAAGGAGTGGAGAGACAAATGCTGGAAAAGGCATAGGAGGAGAAAAAGCATAAGTGCCTGGGAGATTTATAAAAGAGCAAAAAATTATTACCTAAGTAAAAGAAGAGAGGTAGAGAGAGACCATGGAAGGCATATCACCAGGAAGGCTAAAGAAATTCCCAAACTTTTCCACAGCTTTATCAGAGGAAAACTGAAGGTCAAAGAACAGGTTTTAAAGCTAAAAAGAGTGGATGGAAGCATCACTGAGATGGATGAAGAGATCTGACAAGAATTGAACAAGGAGTTTCAGTCAGTATTTACAGCAGGAAATACCCCACCCCATTAGATTGCACAGATAGGAGCTCATGGGCCGGTATTAGACAACATCATCTTATCAGCCACAGAGGTACGCAAAGCACTGAGGGACTTAGATGCCCCAGATCCTGACCTAACGTACATACAAAATGCTCTAAATCAATATCAGCGACACTATGTATCAGAGGATTCTAAAATGCTGGAAACAAGCAAACATGCTACCTATCTTCAAAAAAGGAAGGCGGGATACAGGTCTAAACTATAGACCTGTTGCATTGACCAGCATAGATTGCAAAGTTATGGAGAAACTACTAAGAAAACATATCTCTCTTTACTTGGAATCCTTCAACTTTTTGTCAGTGAGACAACATGGCTTCAGAGAAGGTAGATCAACAGTAACAATATTAGAATTTTATGATGAGGTAAGCCGAATCTGGCCAGTTAGCATATTCCTAGACTTCCAGAAGGCATTTGAAGCGGTCCCACACAGGAGACTTATTTAAACCGCAAGCAACGGCGAGAATAGGTGGAAATGTCTTGGAATGGATAAAAACTTACTTAAGAGGAAGGGAACAGAGGGTTAGACTAAGACACTTTGTGTCTAAATGGAGATGAGTTATTAATGGAGTTCCACAGGGTTTAGTTTTAGGGTCACTTTTGTTCCTTGTATATGTAAATGACCTACCAGAGTCTGTAAATTCATTCATGAATATGTTTGCAGATGATGCAAAAATTGTGAAGAAAATAAGAGACGAGAACAACGGTTGAGAACTTCAGGAAGACCTAAATAGTCTGCATGATTGATCAGAAAAGTGGCTAATGAAATTCTGAATGTAGGGTAATGAAAATGGGTACAAGTGCAAGAAGGTCCAAGCTTGAATACTCAAAAGCAGGAGTAGAAATTTAAGAGACAGATAATGAGAGAGGTCTAGGAGTAAACATACTGATAAATTTGTCTCCAGAAATGCATATAGATGGCATAGTAAGGGCATCATATGCTTATTTAGCAAATGCATGGGTAGTCTTCAGACACATGGACAAGGAAATATTCTGAAATATTTATGTAACCTATGCAAGGTCAGAGCTTGCATATGCAGAACCCATTTGGAATTCACACTTGAAAAAGCACGTAGTTAAGCTGGAAAAAGTTCAGAGACATGCCACGAAACTGATGCCAAAAATACACAATCTCAGTTATGAGGAGAGGCTGAGGAAATTAGACTTACCATCACTCGAAACTAGAAGAATAAGAGAGGATATGGTGGCGGTTTTTAACTTCCCTCATGGTTATGACAGAGTGGATAGGGATGGATATTTTGATATGGCTGGCTCTAGAACTAGAGGACAATAGTTTGAGGCTTCGAAAGAAAATTTCTTTGCAGGATGTAAGGAAGTACTTTTTTTAGTGTAAGAGCAGATGACGATTGGAATTCGCTAAGCGAGGAGGTAGTTAATACTAACTAAATCCATAGTTTTAAGCACAAGTGTGATAAGTATCTTTAAGTACAAAAATGGAACCGACCAAAACACTGGGAGTTAAGAGCATGGTGTTCTTTCCCGTAAGCACAATTAGGTAATTGCAATTAGGTAATTACACAAACGCACACAAGCATATATATATATATATATATATATATATATATATATATATATATATATATATATATATATATATATATATATATATATATATATGTATGTATGTATGTGTGTGTGTGTGTGATTACCTAATTGTGTTTACGGGAAAGAGCCCAAAGCTCGTATCTTCCCGTCTCCTGATCGGTTCCATTTTAGACTTAGTGATACTTATCGTACCTGTCCTTAAAACTATGGATTGATATAGCATTAACTACCTCCTCGCTTAGCCAATTCCAATTATCAACTACTCTTACACTGAAAAAGTATTTCCTTACATCCTGCAAAGAAGTTTTCTTACGAAGCTTCAAACTATGACCTCTAGTTCTAGAGCCGGCCATATCGAAATATCGATCCCTATCCACTCTATCATAACCATGAAGGAATTTAAAGACTGTCACCATATCCCCCCTTACTCTTCTAGCTTCGAGTGATGTGTGTGTGTGTTTGTGTGTGTGTGTGTTTGTGTGTGTGTGTGT
>JAXCGZ010011534.1:85000-87500 GCA_037179515.1 Halocaridina rubra
ATCTATGACTATGACTATGACCTCGCTTAGCGAATTACAATTATCAACTACTCTTACACTGAAAAAGTACTTCCTTACATCCTGCAAAGAAGTCTTCTTCCGAGGCTTCAAACTATGACCTCTAGTTCTAGAGCCAGTTATATGAAAATATCGATCCCTATCCACTCTATCATAAAAATAAAGGAATTTAAAGACTGTCACCATATCCCCCCTCACTCTTCTAGCTTCGAGTGATGGTAAGTCTAATTCCCTAAGCCTCATATCATAACTGAGATTCCGTGTTTCTGGCACCAGTTTCGTGGCATGTCTTTGAAGTTTTTAAAACTTAGCTACTTGCTTTTATAAGTGCGGATTCCAAAAGGGGGCTGCATATTCGAGTTTTGGCCTTACATAGGTTACATAAATATTTCTGAACATTTCCTTGTCCATGTGCCTGAAGGCTACCCTTACATTTGACAAGATAGCATATGCTGTCCTTACTGTGCCATTTATATGTATTTCTGGAGACAAATCTGCCAGTATGTTTACTCCTAGATCTCTCTCATTTTCTGTCTCTTGAAGTTGTACTCCTGCCACCGAGTAGTCAAGCTTGGGCCTTCTTGCACTTGTACCCATTCTCATTACCTTACATTATGAAGTATTGAATTTCATTAGCCACTTTTCTTACCACTCATGGAGACTATTTAGATCTTCCTGTAGTTCTCTACCATTGTTCTCGTTTCTTACTTTCTTAACAATCTTTGCATCATCTGCAAACATATTCATGAATGAATTTACAGACTCTGGTAGGTCATTTACATATACAAGGAACAAAAGTGGCCCTAAAACTGAACCCTGTGGAACTCCACTACTAACTCTTCTCCATTCAGACACTTAGCGTCTTACTCTAACCCTCTGTTCCCATCCCTCTAAATATGTTTTTATCCATTTTAAGACATTTCCCCCTTTTCTAGCCATTGCTTGCTGCTTCATGATAACTCTCCCGTGCGGAACAGTGTCAAATGCTTTCTGAAAGTCTAGGAATATGCCATCTACCCAGCCCTCTATTTCCTGTAAGATTCGGCTTACCGCATCATAAAATTCTCGTAAATTTGTTACTGTTGATTACCTTCTCTGAAGCCATGTTGTCTCACTGACAAAAAGTTGAAGGATTCCAAGTGAAGAGAGATATGTTTCCTTAGTAGTTTATCCATAACTTTGCAAACTATACTGGTCAAGGAAACTGTTCTATAGTTTAGAGCCGTATCCCTCCTTCCCTTTTTGAAGATTGGTATCATGTTCGCTTGTTTCTAGCATCTTAGACTATCCCCTTACTCCAGTGAGTTTTTAAATATGATACTTAGTGCCACTGATTTTGAGTCTGCGCATTTTTTAAGTACATGAGGGGATATATCATCAGGACCTGTAGCTTTATGGACATCTAACTCCATCAGCGCCTTGCATACCTCTGTGGCAGAAAGGCTGACGTTTTCTAATACCGGCCCATGAACTTCTATCTCTGCAATCTGAAGGGGTGGGGTATTTTCTACTGTAAATACTGACTGAAACTCCTTGTTCAATTCTTTGCAGATCTCTTCATCCGTCTCAGTGATGCTTCCATCCGCTCTCTTAAGCCTTAAAACCTGTTCTTTTACCTTCAGTATTCCTTTGATAAAGCTGTGGAAAAGCTTGGGATTTTCTTTAGCCTTCCTGGTGATGTCCCTCTCATAATGTCTCTCTGCCTCTCTTCTTTTATTTAGGTAGTCATTTCTTGCTCTTTTGTAGGTTTGCCAGGCATTTATGTTTTTGCTCCACCTATACCTTTTCCAGCATTTGTCTCTCCACTCGTTAGCTCTTTTACACTCATTATCGAACCATTTCTCTCTGGCATGAATTACACCTACTTTGGTGACAGGTATGCAGCAATCTACTATCATCCCATATTTCTCACAAAATATGTCATACGTTTCTTGTACAGATAGATTTGTTGATAAGGTTCTCCAGTCAATAACTGCAAAAAGCTCATTCATTTTGATGTAATCTCCTTTTGGATAGTTCCTCCTCATGTCCTCAGTGCCTCTACTCTCAGGAAGAATATCTTCAGTGATATACTCCATCAACAACACACAGTGGTCACTCTTTCCAATTGGTGGTTCATACTCAATTTTTTCAATATCCAACACGCTATCTATGAATACTAGATCAACTAGTGATGGGTCGTCCCCATTCCTTGCCCTCGTTGGTTCCATTACATGTTGGTGTAGAAAATTCCCTTGTACGCAATCTAGGAATCTTGCCTCGAATGAGTCTTCACCACTGTGTGGGCCAAGATTTATCCAATCTATCTCTTTATGATTAAAATCTTCCATAATCAAAATCCTACATTTTCTCTCCTGTGCCATGTTAACAACTGAGTTTATGACTTCAATAGTACCTATATGACTTTCCTCATAAACTTCTAGCTCATGTTGGTTCCTTAATGGGTTATATACAACAGTTATTATAATGCTCTCTAACCAAG
>JAXCGZ010011534.1:100000-106798 GCA_037179515.1 Halocaridina rubra
ACAACCCTGACATATCCCCACAGTCACCTCAAACCAATGACTTACTATTCCCAACTTTAACACATCATTTACTATTCATGTAAACACTCTTGATTTTATTAAATAAACTTCCTTTTCTTGTTTGCCATATGCTTTCAACAAGTTTATGAAACTCCAAAAAGTTTCTGTTTCTTTCTCTAGGAGCTTCCCGCACACCTGTCTTACAAATAACACTTGATCAACATACCTTCTTTCTCTCATGAACCCACACTATGCATCCACTGACATTCTTTAGTTCCTTTCCTAATTCTCTCTCTCAAATCTCTTCTCTACGCCTTACCAACTAACTCAAAAAAAATAGTTGTTGAGTGTAGTTGATAGGTACATGGAAGTGTTGATTGAGTAAATGAGGAAGTGAACTGAGAGTATGATCAGGGAAGAGCAGAACATAAGAAAACATTGAGATGAAAAAATGTAGAAGCTTAAGTATGAGGCAGAAATAAGAGAATGATAAGCAATAGGAAAAAGACAGGCTGAAAAAATAGTTGAAGTAATGAAGACCTAGAGATATAGCAGGATTAGACCCTGAGTTGATGATGGCTCCACTCTTCTAAGGAAGATAGGTCATAGGAATTAGGAAAGACTGAAGGAAGTAAAGAGTTCCAGAATCTGGAGGCAGAATGTAAGAAGCAATCACAGCAACAACCAATTCACAAGCGACAAATCACACAGTACTTGTGAAATGAGGCCACTTGACGAGTGTTACATGGCCTAGGCAGCGAGGAAGGATGCAACTCGCCAACGCACCAGAGCAGTGATAGAAGCAGCAATGATAGAGAAGGAAAAGGGATGATACATTTTGGCTAAGAAAAAGAGAATCTAAATTAGAAGTAAGAGAAGGGTCACTGATGGGTTTGACTGCCTGAGATTCAACCTATCAAGAATATAACTATAAGAAGCACCCCAGATGTGAGAACAGTATTCTAAGGGACGAATAAGATGTTTATACATTTTAAGTAACTGAAAAGAGGAAAAAGAATGACGAAAACAAAACAGAACCTTCAATTTTCTATATGCATATTTAGAAATTTGGGTTATGTGACTCCTCCAAGACGAGTTAGAGGCTATCTGGACTCTTGATATGTTAATAGAATTAAGAGGATAAGTATCGTTAGTTTTGAATCAATAGAGATATCACGAAGGAGAAGATAAAGACTGCCAGAAACTGTCTCTTGGAGACATTAACTTTCACTAAATTTTTGGGTGACCCATGCAGATACCTTCTGTATATTGGAGTTAAGAGTTGAAGAGAGAGTGATACAAGACAGATTTCAAGTAACAGTTGAAGGCTGTGAAGAGAAGGCAGAGAAAAAGGAAGGTTAGAATCGTTGGTAAAGGCTTGAAAAAATGAGGGAGATGGGGACGTGAGAAGCTCATTGATGAAGAGAAGAAACAGAATATATGAAAGAACAGAGCCTTGTGGAACACCCCTAGTAAATGGGAAGGAGCTGATGTTGCGTCATCAAAAACCACATATATAAAGCAGTCAGAAAGAAAACTGGAAATCAGGAATAGAGAGCAGGGGTATGGCCATATGCTGGAAGTTTGGTCATCAGAGCCTTGTGCTAGACTCTGTCAGAAGCCTTGGAAATATCAAAGGCGACAACAAAGGATTCCCTGTAAATCTTTAGAGAAGATGACTACGCATGAGTGAGATAGGACAAGAGGATATTGTCTGGTGGAAGCTGTACTGGTGATTGGAAATAAGCGAGTAATACTCAAGATGTTCCAAGAAGTGAAACTTATGCAAATTTTCGAATATTTTAGTAGGAGGAGAGGTTATTGCAATTGGTCGATAGTTGGAATAACTAGAATGGTCACCCTTCTAGGGAATGGGCTAAACTGGAGTGTGCTTCCAAAATGAAGAATAGATACAGGTTGAGAGATTGAGGCAAAAAAATACGACAAAGCACTAGAGCCAGCTCATCTGCAAACTCTTAAAGGAACCTTGCAGGGATACCATTGGGTCCGGATGCTTTGTTCATCTTTAGTGTGTGAAGGACCTTACGAATTTTGCATGAAGAAAGACTAAGGGAGGGCATAGGGTTAACCATGGATAAAGTACGAGGGATAGGTGTACTGGAATCTCTTGCAAAAGAGTTGGCAGAAAAATGAGAGCCAATGAGAGTGGCTTTGTTAGTGGGGGAGCAGACATTAGAACTATCAGGAGGAATGACGGGGGAAATGTGAGTTACGGAAGTTTTTGGAAAGCCTTCGGTTAAGGACCAAACACATCCATCAGTGGGAGAGGAATTAAGACCATCAACTTTCCTTCCTAAAAAGGAAGCTTTAGACCTTTGAATCTGAGAGTGCAGTGATACTTAGCTGTAATAAAGACAGAGCGAGTTAATTCAGTAGGAGAGGCTTGGTTCTACAGGTATGGCTAATCCCTGGCTTGAATAGCCATGGACCATGCACAGTCAAAACAAGGATTAGGGGAAAAACTTTGAAGCTGGAGGGGGTTAAATGCCTCCATTCTCGATGTTATGATCTCAGTAGCTTTTAGGGCTACCTGATCAGGGTTGTGGTAGGGAAACAGTAGTCATTCCATGGGAAATCAAGGAGAAAGTTACACAAATGATCATGTTGGGTACACTTGAATTGCCAAAGACGAAGCTGAGTATGAGGAATTAATGGAGGGGGAGAAAAATTGGTAGAGATTGAGATCAAAGGGTAGTCAGAGTTACAAAGAGGAAGAAGTACAAAATGTAAATAGTTTGTAGTATTACAAGCAAAGAATAGGTCAAGAGTACTAGCTGGATGGTCGTGGCAGTTAGGAACACGAGTAAAATGCATAATAATCCGTTTCAGATTGTGAGTGACAGGAAAACAAAGGGCCTCGCTTCCTTCCACATCAGTGTGAGAAGAATGAAGCCACTCACTGTGGTGTACATTTAAGTATCCAATGTATAGAACTTCAGCATGTGGGTGAGAAGATAGCAAGCACTCAGGGCAAGAGGATGGATAATCAGAGAAGGACACAATATCAGTGCAAGCACTCATGGCAAGAGGATAAATATTCAGAGAAGGACACTATATCAGTGGCGGTAGGAGAGGAGTAGCAGACGCAGAATAATTTAGTGGTAGGAGAGAGATAGATCTTCAGCCAGAGGACATCAAAGTCAGAAGATTCAAGGTCCATGAGCCTTGCAATTGGAGTGTTAGTGATACAATAATCACAGACCCACCTTTGTAATGGAAACGAGAATAAAGCGATTTGAAATGGGTCAGGGAATGCATGGCTGGACACCTGGTTACAAAAAGAAGGAGGAGGCTAGGGAGGAATGTACCAAAGTGCTACTCCACAGACAAAAGATTAGCGTTCAGACCACGGATGTTAGAAAAGTGTACTCGTACAGTGAAAGAAGCAGATCTATCAGGAGGTTCATGGTTATGGGGAGAACCATTACTACTAAATAACATTTCTACCCTCACGCCAATAGTGGAGTCAACAAGACCCCAGGAGATTCGTATCACCCCTTTATGCCGGGTACTGCAGGCCATAATTATAGTGGAGATTAGAAAAAATAAAGCAAATAGAAAAAGAGATGGGGAATGCTGTGACATGGCAAATATAATGGAATAATAAAAGATGTGTAACAAATACGCCAGGATATTCGGTGCAGATGTAAGCAAAGGAAAAACCCGTGTCTAAAGGAAGACTTAACATGGAGTTGCCTTGGCCAGACCTTGTTAACTAAGTCCGAAATACCTTCAGTTCCAGGATTGCAACGGGCAGCTGGTGTCATGAGCTATCCTACTGCTATTATATATATATATATATATATATATATATATATATATATATATATATATATATATATATATATATATATATATATATATATATATAATATATATATATATATATATATATATATATATATATATATATATATATATATACATATATATATATATATATATATATATATATATATATATATATATATATATATATATATATATATATATATATATATATATATATATATATGTGTGTGTGTGTGTGTGTGTGTGTGTGTGTGTGTGTGTGTGTGTGTGTGTGTGTGTGTGTGTGAGTGTGTGTGTGTGTGTGTGTGTGTGTGTGTGTGTGTGTGTGCGTCTCTGAGAGTATTTACCTAATTGTGCTTACAGAAAAGATCCCTAAGCTCATACCTTTCCGTTTCCTGATCGGTTCCATTTTGTACTTACTGATACGTATGCCTGTGTGTGTGTGATTACCTAATTGATTACCTAATTGTGTTTACGGGAAAGAGCCCAAAGCTCGTATCTTCCCGTCTCCTGATCGCTTCCATTTTATACTTAGTGATACTTATCATACCTGTCCTTAAAACTATGGATTGAGATAGCATTAACTACCTCCTCGCTTAGCCAATTCCAATTATCAACTACTCTTACACTGAAAAAGTATTTCCTTACATCCTGCAAAGAAGTTTTCTTACGAAGCTTCAAACTATGACCTCTAGTTCTAGAGCCAGCCATATCAAAATATCGATCCCTATCCACTCTATCATAACCATGAAGGAATTTAAAGACTGTCACCATATCCCCCCCTCACTCTTCTAGCTTCGAGTGATGGTAAGTCTAATTCCCTCAGCCTCTCATCATAACTGAGATTGCGTATTTCTGGCACCAGTTTCGTGGCATGTCTTTGAACTTTTTCAAGCTTAGCTATGTGCTTTTTCAAGTGCGGATTCCAAAAGGGGGCTGCATATTCGAGTTTGGGCCTCACATAGGTTACATAAATATTTCTGAACATTTCCTTGTCCATGTGCCTGAAGGCTATTACATTTGATAAGAATGCATATGCTGCCCTTACTATGCCATTTATATGTATTTCTGGAGACAAATCTGCCAGTATGTTTACTCCTAGATCTCTCTCATTTTCTGTCTCTTGAAGTTGTACTCCAGCCACTGAGTAGTCAAGCTTGGGCCTTCTTGCACTTGTACCCATTCTCATTACCTTACATTTTGAAGTGTTGAATTTCATTAGCCACTTTTCTGACCACTCATGCAGATTATTTAGATCCTCCTGAAGTTCTCTACCATTGTTCACGTTTTTACTTTCTTCACAATCTTTGCATCATCTGCAAACATATTCATGAATGAATTTACAGACTCTGGTAGGTCATTTACATATACAAGGAACAAAAGTGGCCCTAAAACTGAACCCTGTGGAACTCCACTACTAACTCTTCTCCATTCAGACACTGAGTGTCTTACTCTAACCCTCTGTTCCCTTCCTTCTAAGTAAGTTTTTATCCATTCCAAGACATTTCCACCTATTCTAGCTATTGATTGCAGCTTCCTAATAAGTCTCCCGTGCGGAACAGTGTCAAACGCTTTCTGCAAGTCTAGGAATATGCAATCTGCCCAGCCCTCTCTTTCCTGTAAGATTTGGCTTACCTCATCATAAAATTCTAATAAGTTTGTTACTGTTGATCTACCTTCTCTGAAGCCATGTTGCCTCAATGACAGAAAGTTGAAGGATTCCAAGTGAAGAGAGATATGTTTCCTTAGTAGTTTCTCCATAACTTTGCAAACTATGCTGGTCAAGGAAACTGGTCTATAGTTCAGAGCCGTATCCCTCCTTCCCTTTTTGAAGATAGGTATCACATTTGCTTGTTTCCAGCATCTTGGAATCTCCCCCGACTCCAGTGACTCCTTAAATATGATACTTAGTGCCACTGATATTGTGTTTGCGCATTTTTTAAGCACATGAGGGGATATGTCATCAGGACCTGTAGCTTTATGAACATCTAAATCCATCAGCGCTTTGCATACCTCTGTGGCTGTAAGGCTGATGTTCTCTAATACCGGCCCTTGAGCTACTATCTCTGCAATCTGAGGGGATGGGGTATTTTCTACTGTAAATACTGACTGAAACTCCTTGTTCAATTCTTTGCAGATCTCTTCATCCGTCTCAGTGATGCTTCCATCCGCTCTCTTTAGCCTTAAAACCTGTTCTTTTACCTTCAGTTTTCCTCTGATAAAGCGGTGGAAAAGCTTGGGATTTTCTTTAGCCTTCCTGGTGATGTCCCTCTCATAGTCTCTCTCTGCCTCTCTCCTTTTACTTAGGTAGTCATTTCTTGCTCTTTTGTAGGTTTGCCAGGCATTTATGTTTTTTCTCCTCCTATACCTTTTCCAGCATTTGTCTCTCCACTCCTTAGCTCTTTTACACCCATTATCGAACCATTTCTCTCTGGCATGAATTACACCTACTTTGGTGACAGGTATGCAGCAATCTTCTATCTTCCCATATTTCTCACAAAAGATGCCATACATTTCTTGTACAGATTTGTTGTAAAATAAGGTTCTCCAGTCTATAACTGCAAAAAGCTCATTCATTTTGATGTAATCTCCTTTCCGATAGTTCCTCCTCATGTCCTCAGTGCCTCTACTCTCAGGAAGAATATCCTCAATGATATTCTCCATCAACAACACACAGTGGTCACTCTTTCCAATTGGTGGTTCATACTCAATTTTTTCAATAGATCAAGTAGTGATGGCTCATCCCCACCCCTGGCCCTTGTTGGTTCCATTACATGTTGGTGTAGGAAATTCCCTTGTACGCAATCTAGGAATCTTGCCCCGAATGAGTCCTCACCACTGTGTGGGTCAAGATTTATCCAATCTATCTCTTTATGATTAAAGTCTCCCATAATCAAAATCCTACATTTTTTCCCGTGCCATGTTAACAACTGAGTTTATGACTTCAGTAGTACCCATATGACTTTCCTCATAAACTTCAAGCCT
>JAXCGZ010011535.1:0-2500 GCA_037179515.1 Halocaridina rubra
ATTGTAATTTGTAATTAGATTAATTATCATGTGTAAATTTTGTGATTTTGTGCTTTGCAAATTTCATTAGTTTTATTTTGACATTTTACATTGCAATTTGTAATTAGATTAATTATCATGTAATAGCCATTTTTGATGGAATAAAGTTTTTGACTTTGACTTTGACTTTGACTCTGACTCTCTCTCTCTCTCTCTCCTCTCTCTCTCATCTCTCCTCTCTCTCCTCTCCTCTCTCATCTCTCTCTCTCTCTCTCTAGCCTGCTGGCTAGTACAGTGGTAACGCGCTGGCTTCGCATTCACGAGGTCGAAAGATCGGTTCCCGTCCAAGACCGAGAGTTTAAGCTGTTTACTGGCAGGAACTGCTGTGGGTGGACACCACAGTGGGGGGTTGGGGCTTGCCCTGGCTGACGAATACCCATTGTAAAATGGAAATAAAGTTATTATTATTATTATTATTCTCTCTCTCTCTCTCTCTCTCTCTCTCTCTCTCTCTCTCTCTCTCTCTCTCTCTCTCTCTCTCTCTCTCTCTCTCTCTCTCTCTCTCTCTCTCTCTCTCTCCCACCCACCCACCCACCCACCCAAAAACCCACTCACTCACTCATTCACTCTCTCTCTCTCTCTCTCTCTCTCTCTCTCTCTCTCTCTCTCTCTCTCTCTCTCTCTCTCTCTCTCTCTCTCTCTCTCTCTCTCTCTCTCTCATGACACCTGCATGGCTACCCATTTGGATTTCTGAGCTTTAAAAATATTCCTCCATTATTGGCTTGGCAGAGGCTATAAAAGTGGACGCCACTAGTCACTCCTTATGTCCACGAGAATCTAGGAAAGATATGCTGTTTGAACAAAGGCAATGGAATACGGGACCTCCAGGGTGGTAATCAGATGAGCTTTGAAAAGTGGTGTTGCGTGGGAGGTAACAGCAAACCTTCATGACTATTTTTTTTATGGGGAGAGAGAGAGAGAGAGAGAGAGAGAGAGAGAGAGAGAGAGAGAGAGAGAGAGAGAGAATATACACAATTCAGGGAAAACAGGAGATAGCTAAGCTAATAGGAAAGTAAAATATTGACAAAACCTGATGCGGCTCACGTTTCCATCGTTGCCTAACAGGAAGGACAGCTGAAAATTAAAGACAGAGGGGACTTATGGAAATCTCTCTCTCTCTCTCTCTCTCTCTCTCTCTCTCTCTCTCTCTCTCTCTCTCTCTCTCTCTCTCTCTCTCTCTCTCTCTCTCTCTCTCTCTCTCTCTCTCTCTCCTTCTCAAACGTACACATACCTAACACATTAGTATCTCTCTCTAATAAATAATAGCACATTAAGTGATAAAATACAGGAAGCAATAATAATAATAATAATAATAATAATAATAATAATAATAATAATAATAATAATAATAATAATAATAATAATAATAATGATTAAATTTGACAGCTTTCAGTATCTTATAATTAATTATATGCCATATTCATTTTCAAAGGCAGACTGGTATAGGACAGGTGCTATTGTTTGGCCATTTATACAATACAGATAAGTGAGCCTTAGCTACTCATATGGTACAGATGTGTGCTTGCGCTACTCTTATAATACACGTATGTGTGCTTCCGTTGGCCGTGTAATACAGGTATGCATTATCTACTTGTATAATACGGGTGTGAGCTTGTGCTACTGATTTACTACGGGTATGTACTTACATTACTGGTATGATAAGGGTATATGCTTGTGCTACTCATATGATATGGATGTGTGCTTGGCCTTCTTATATAATAGTGATATGTGTGCCATCACTACTCGTACAATACGGGTATGTGTGTTTATGTTACTTGCATAATACAGGTATGTGTGCTATTGCTATGAATATAATTCAGATATGTGTTTTAGATACAAGGATAATATGCATGTGCATACTTGTGCTAAGTGTATAATTCAGGTATATGTACTTGCGTTACATGTATAGTACGGGTATGCGTTTTGTTACTCATATGCCACAGGCGTGTGCTTATATTACTTGTATGATACGAGTGTGTGTGCTTGAGTGACTCATATGATATGGGTGTGTGCTTGTGATGCTTGTATTATACAGATGTGTGCTTGCGGTTCATGTGTGGCACAACTCATATACTTCAGATATGCATGCCGCCATTACTCGTACAATACAGGTATTTTTGCTTGCCGTACTTGTATAATTAGAGTATTCGGGTTGTCTGCTACTCGTATAATACGCGTAATGTTTATGCCTATATTGACGCATATAAGCTTCTTCCATCTTTCCTTTACATCTCATTAGAGATAACGTGCCAAGAATCTCTGAAAATAATCCTTCTCATTACCGCCACCAGAGGGTACAAAAAATAACAGGTAAAGGACAAATAACACCAGGAAAAAAAATGAATAATGAGGCCCTGTGAATAATGAGTAATTTGAGCACAGCAATTAGCACACACAGAGAAGCATCCTATTAAACCTAAGTAAAGGTAAGACGGGAAGATTTGGTGTTATTTTTCTTCTT